>JAOWBW010001102.1:404968-441199 GCA_026119855.1 Campanula takesimana
AGAATAGGAGGCCAGGCCCAATTCGCCGGTTAGGCCCATTTATGACTTCTAGAAGCGTTGCCCTAATACAAACATGATGAGTCAGAATGTGGATAAGTACAAATCCTACGTTCAAGGAAGGAATCTAGGTGACAAGGCATGGATTCTGGGTATATATAGCACCCTCATTCAGCTGGAGGAAGGTTAAGCTCTCTAACCTCATTCTTTCTCTCCAGACTTCACACCTAAGCAGACTAACTCATTCTCACGCGGAGGGCCTTCGCCGGTGAAGCCCCGGCTGAGTTAACGTTTTGTTCATCCCTTTCAGGCTAACAGGCATCCAGATATCACTCCGCGGATCCGGCTCAACTGATTGCGATTTATGCACGATCAGTTTGGTTCAATTGCCGGGACGTAGCCTTGTTAGCTTGATCTTTTTTCGTTCTGGAGGATATTCCCATCATGGTTTTGGAAAACCCAGAAACCGTTCCCGGAGTCTTCATTGCTCCCGGAGACTCAGACCTTTTCGGCCCGCTCCTTGCCCAAATCCAGAGAACCGCCGTACAACTCGCTCTCAATCCGCCTTGCTGGTGCAACAAACCCAGGAGTTGCGGAATCATTACCGCAGTCACCGCCGCCCCGGTGAACGTCTTAAACCCGATTGAAGAGGTTCCCTTCACGGAGAGTCGCCAAATTCATGTCGGCGGCCAGATAGATCGGAGACCCCCTCCGATAACTTATGCACAAAGGACGTCGAAATCCCGCATAATGGAGCCGGAACAAGCGGTGTCAATACTGGAGCGGTGGCTGAACATGCGGCAATGTTGAATCGGAGATTGACATTGCCTCTTACAAATCCAAGAAATTTATGATGAGCTGGCAACCTTAGGTCCGGAACATGCCGCCAACCTCCGGCGATTCCCGTTGTACCTATGGCACGGGAATATCCACCTGTCATTCCGTTCCCAGCGGCAATTTGCAAAGAATGAATCAGAACCCACCGACCACTGTAGGCGCGCACAATCCAAACGAGCAGGAAGAAACCTCAGAGCAAGAATGCGGCGCCCCGAGGGCCTAGCCTCATGGAAGAAAGAGAGCATTACAAGGAACGGCATGGAGATCAACCTCCTCGATTTCCCCCATATTTCTCATTTGACACACAGGAGAAACGAGGAAGAATACTTCCAGATCGGGAAATAGAGAGACCCTCGATCTCTGATCATGGATCTACAGAGGAGAATGCATGAGATGGAGTCTAGCAGGAAAAGTACCCAAGAAAATTGCGAACACGATGGCCCCGTTTGCTCGGTGGATCTTGGAAAGCCCTCCTCAGCCTTATCTTAAGCTCCCCTCTTGACCAAGTACACTGGGTCAGAAGACGCCCGGACCATGTGCACACTTTTGAGGCGATTATGGCTTTGGTCTCCCATGACGATGACGTTCTATGTAAAGCGATGGTCAGCACCTAAATGGTCCGGCCTTAGCTTGGTTCAGGCTCTCCGCCTGTAGCATCGACAGTTGGGAAAATTTGAGAGTAAATTCATTGAAAACTTTTCAACAGCGGGCGAACACAAGAACGACCAACTGATCTAGCGAATGTGAAGCAGGGCGAAACGGAGTCGTCTATGAGTTTTTACCAAAAGATTTAGAGATCTGGCCGAGCAAATTGAAGGATTGACGGATGATATGGTTATGGTATGCTTCACTGCAGGCATGAGAGCCTCTCAATTGAAGTTTGAGTTTGAAATAAGGCCTCCGGAACAAAGGAGACTTGTATGAGCGCTTATCGCGTAGCTCAGGCCGAGCTAGCGGATAAGCGAACCTCGAAGGAAGGAAAGGCCAAGAAAAAAGAGGAATCAGGAAGAGGCAGCGGACGCGAATCCAAGGAATCAAAAGAAATTGAGTCAAGAAGGGGCAAGAACCGAACCAGGAGTACTGAAGGAAGGAGATCAATGAGGAGGCTTTCACTCCGCTGAACAGATCCCACAAGGAAATCATGAATTTGATAGAGATGTTCCCCCCTCGTCCATGGTGGGAAACGAGGAAGGAGAAGAGCTTCGGGAAAATGGTGTGCCTTCCACAAGGATTTTGGGCACGAGACGGAGAACTGCCTGTCATTAAGAGAGCCATTCAGCAAAGAGTGGATCAAGGAGAATTGGATCGTTTCATCAAAAGAGATGGTAAGCGAGGCCGCGACCCCAGAGGCCATGATACCAAGGAGAATTACGAAGACCGACAACGGCAGGAGCGACCACCCAGGAAAAGGATTGGGGTGATCCACGATGAAGCCTGTCGATCACTGCCTTGAAGAATCAAATCTACAGTCTTAAAAAGGTACCCTTTGTGCCAGCCTGGAACAATAAAAGGGAGGAAACCATCTCCTTCTCCCCAACGAGCTCGCGGCCAGTAAAATATCAAGAGAACAATCCATCATTCTGGAGGGAAGAATTGACAATTGTGAAACGAGCCGACTTCTGGTGGACACCGGAGCTGCCCGAGATATCTTGTATTATAAATGTTTCAAAGAAATGGCCTGTCTGATAGCATGTTGACCCCCTATGCAGGTCGGTTGGAAGGGTTTACAAATCATAAGGTGGATGTCAAAGGGACCGTGAGCCTCCTCGTTGAGATAGGTACTTCACCTTATAAGGTCCAGGAAACGATCACCTTCATGGTCATTGATGTGGCGAGTGATTACCATGCTATCTTAGGGATCCCGAGCCAGTAAAGCTTGGGATGGTTGTTTCTTTACCTCACCAGCGAGTCAATTTCCAACTCCGGCCGGAGTGGGCTGTTTACGGAGCCGAGCACAGGAATTTCTGGAGTATCTGATGGAAACTAAGAAAATGAAGAGAAAGCTCGAGCAAGACTCTGTTGGAGTCGAGGTCAAAGCAAAAAGAGCGTCGGAGACAATGCTGGTCGGGGCAGTAAGCGAGATCAAAACGGATGAAGAGATTGAAAAGGAGCTGAAGATCGTGAAGAGCAGCATGATCGGTCTCATAAAGAGCGAGGCCCCCACTTTGGCCGGTGAAGACGTGGAAAGAATCACAGACATAATTGTAGAAACCCTCCAATTCAGAGAAGGGCCGAGCTCAAGCCGATCGACGAGCTCGAGGAGATTCCGATCAACCCCGAGTTCCCAGAACAGGTAGTCAAGATTGGGAAGCAGCTGTCCCAAGACGAACGGGCTAGCTTGATCACCCTTTTGGAGGCGAGCTTAGATGTATTCGCCTGGAAAGTTGAGGACATGAGAGGGGTTAAGGAGGAGATAGCCGTACATGAGCTCTGCCTCGACCCAAGCGTGAGGCCAATTAAACAGAAGCGCAGGATCTTTTCACTTGACAAACAAGTAGCCATCAGGGAAGAGGTGAGCAAGTTACTACGAGCCGGGATAATTAAAGAGGCTTACTACCCATCTTGGCTAGCTAACGTTGTGATGGTCAAGAAAGCCAACGGCAAGTGGAGAATGTGCGTTGATTTTACCGACCTCAACAAAGCTTGCCCTAAAGATTGCTTCCCGCTCCCCAGAATAGATAAACTCGTCGATTCCATAGCCGGTCACAAAATACTCAGTTTCTTGGACGCTTACTCGGGCTATCATCAGATTAAGATGGCCGAGCAGACATGAGAACACGGCTTTCCAAACAAGCGAAGGGACCTACTGCTTCAAAAAGATGCCGTTCGGCCTCAAAAACGCAGGGGCCACCTACCAGAGAATGGTGAATCAAGTCTTCAAAAACCAGCTCGGGCGGAACATGGAGGCGTATATAGATGACATGGTCATCAAGACAAGGGATGGAGACCACTGCACAGACCTGCGGGAAACTTTTGGCAATTTGAGAGCCAATGAGATGAATCAATCCGAGCAAGTGCGTTTTTGGTGTCACAGCAGGAAATTCCTCGGCTTCATGGTATCTCAAAGGGGCATTGAAGCAAACCCCGAAAAGATAACTGCGTTACTCACTATGAAAGAGCCGGTCTCAGTCAAGGAAGTTCAGAGGTTAAACGGACGAGTTGCAGCGTTGGGTCGTTTCATAGCCAAGTCGGTGGAAAAATCGTTACCGTTTTTCAAGGTTTTGCGAGGAGGAAAAGAATTTCAGTGGACTGAGGAGTGTTCCTCAGCTTTCAAGCAATTGAAAGAATATTTGAGCCGTCCCCCATTGCTCAGCAGCCCTTCTTCGGGAGAAACCTTGTACGTGTATCTCGCTGCCAAGATAGGGCGGTTGCTGCTGTGCTAACCAGGAATGACAACGGAATCAAGCCGGTTTTCTATACAAGTAAGGCTCTCAACGATGTAGAGTCACGGTACTTCAACGCCGAAAAGCTGGCGTATGCTCTGGTAGTGGCCGCTCGCAAATTGAGGGCTTATTTCTCAGCCCATCCTATAGTGGTGTACACTAACGCACCCCTTAGGAAAACTCTGCACAAACCGGACAGCTCGGGAAGGCTCTTGAATTGGTCGATCGAACTTACCGAGTTCGATATCTCCTATCAACCGAGAAAAACGCTCCAGGCACAACCATTAGCAGATTTTATGGTTGAAACTACGTTTAGCAGCGAGCAAGAAGCTTCATCCACCAACGACCACCGGATCGAGGATCTCAAGGGCTGGCATATGTTCACGACGGATCGGCGTCAAAAAGCCATAGCGGGGCTGGGGTATTGCTGATCGAACCAGGAAACGGCCTCACTGTTGAAAAGGCCTTGCGATTCAAGTTTCCAGCCTCTAATAACCAAGCTGAATATGAAGCTCTCATAGCCGTATTGACTTGGCCAAATCGATGGAGTAAAGAATCTGAAGGCTCACACCGATTCTCAACTCGTTGTTATCAGTTTGAAAGGAGAATACGAGACCGTCAACCCAGTATTGTCCCGATATAGAGATCTCGTTGCAAAGCTGGTGGAAGGATTCGAGTCTTGCAGATTGAGCAGATCGGTAGGAAGGATAACGCACGAGCTGATATGCTGTCAAAATTGGCTACTATGGAAATGGGGGAAGCTGATCAGTTAAAATGGGTCGAGTTTTTGGAACGGCCCGCAATTGAAAGAGCTCAGATCATGGAACTAAACGAGGCTTTCTCCGATACGGCACTTTCCAATTGGATCGATGACATGAAAAATTATATCGAGAAGGAGGAATTGTCGTTAGACACCGAGAAAGCTAAACGATCAAAAAGAAAGCCCCGCGCTTCATAATTCTGGAAGGGAACCTGTACAGGAGGTCGTTCGTCAAGCCCTTTTGAGGTGCGTACCTCCAGCACAAACCCAAAGTTTGCTAGAAGAGGTACACGAGGGAATTTGTGGCGGTCACCCCGGAGCCAGAACCTTGGCAGAAAAAGTCATCACCTTGGGGCTATTACTGGCCAAATTTGAGAAGGGAGGCAGTAGAATATGTCAAAAGGTGTGACAAGTGCCAACGATATGCCGACCTTCCCAGGCTGCCTGCTACCGAGCAAACCCAGTCGTGGCATGCTGGCCATTTCACATGTGGGGAATAGATTTGGTCGGACCTTTCCCACTGGCCCGTGGGAGGCTCAAGTTTGCAGTAGTAGCTGTTGATTACTTTACAAAGTGGATAGAGGCCAAACCGCTTGCAGAAATAACCGAGGAAAATGTACTGAATTTTGTCCATGATCAGATTTGGTGCCGATTCGGGGTACCCAAACATATTGTTTCGGATCGAGGACTCCAATTCTCAGATGCTTTCACTACTGAGTGTGCCCGGCTAGGGTTAAACACACCAAGTCGTCTGTCTCTCATCCTCAAGGTAACGGCCAGGCTGAGGCAGCCAATAAACTTGTGATGCACGCGTTGCACAGAAACCTCACAGGGAGAGCAGGAAGATGGGTCGATGAGCTCCCTCTAGCTCTATGGGCCGTTCGGACAACCACCAGAGGCCCCACAGGTGAATCCCCATTCGCGCTGACTTACGGCTCAGAGGCCATAGCTCCAGCCGAGTTGGCAATACCCACAGCTCGGGTCGCGTTCTTTGATGAAATTAAAAATGAAGAAAGAAGAAGGATCGATCTGGACTTGATCGATGAAAAAAGGCTAGAAGCTCACTTGAGATCCGTGAATTACAAGCAAAAAACGAAGAGGTACCATGATAGAAGGGTGAGAAAGCGACTTTTCCAAGTAGAGGACTGGGTGCTGAGAAAGATCGAGGACACGAGCCGAAAAACTCAGCAAAACAAGCTCTCCCAAACTGGGAAGGTCCCTTCGTCGTAACCCGGATCGTCCGCGACGGGACTTATATGCTGAGAACCCCTGAAGGGAAAGACCTAAAAAACCCCTGGCATTCCAATAGCTTAAGGCGATATTATCATTAATATGTCCTCGTTTTGTATGATTTCCAAGGATAGCCCTTTTCGGGCACTTGATTCCTGTATCAGCTCGTTTATATATTGAAATCATGTCGGAATTCGTTTATTTCAATGTATGAATTTTTACGTTAAGCCCTTGTCTTGAACAAGCAAATCTTGAACTCGTCCTGAACGAGCTAAGCCTTGTCTTGAACAAGCAAACCTTGAACTCGTCTTGAACGAGCTAAGCCTTGTCTTGAACAAGCAAATCTTGAACTCGTCCTGAACGAGCTAAGCCTTGTCTTGAACAAGCAAACCTTGAACTCGTCTTGAACGAGCTAAGCCTTGTCTTGAACTCGTCTGAACGACTAAGCCTTGTCTTGAACAAGCAAACCGTGAACTCGTCGAACGAGATGATACTTGTCTTGAACAAGCAAAACTTGAACTCGTCCTGAACGAGCTAAGCCTTGTCTTGAACAAGCAAAACCGTGAACTCGTCCTGAACGAGCTGAGCATTGTCTTGAACAAGCACAACTTGAACTCATCCTGAACGAGTGTGACTTCAAGCAGCCTAAAATGAAAAAGGTACACGGTATTTCACAAGAAAGAACAATTACAAAGGTTCATATTAATAACGAGGTCAAGAGCCGACCTCGGGGGGCATAAAAAAAAAAAAAAAAAAAAATTATTACAAGGGTGGAGATTCATCCTGAGCTACCTCGCCCTCGGCCACGGACCCCTCAGCTCCAGTTTCCCCTACCACCTTGTCGGCCTCGGCACGTTCTCTCTCTAAGGCGGCGGCGAGCTAAGACCGTATCCACATTAACATCCAAAAGATCAGGCCTAATCCAGACCTCCAACCTATCCTCCTCATCTTCACAATCGAGCTGACCCAATTCTTCTTCGTTGAAAGGAATCATAGCATGGGCAGCCCGAGCCTCTGGATTAAATTGTGGAAGCTCGATGAGATCGGCGATGATTTCAGGATCCTTGGGGAGGTAGCCATGACCGTAAGCATCCCTAATGCCGTGCCTGTGACCCGTCTCAAAATAAGGATGGCTTTTTCTAGCACTTTAGTAGCAAAAGCCTCGGTCTGCTCATACCGATCGATAATGGCTTGCTCGTTTAGAGAAGTGCGTTGGATCACCTCGGCTTCAGCTCTGAGCCGCTCGTTTTCCTCTTCAGACAAACGGAGGCGCTCAAGTACCTCCGTATTGCGCCCTGCCGCCATCTTGACCTGATCTTCAAGGTCATTGATACGACAACGACCAGACACCACCTCCGCCTGAGCCGTCTCTATCTCTTTATCCTTGACGGACAGGATCCTCTCTAGCTCAGCCACCCTTGTTTTCAACGAAATAACCTCATCAACATGAAGAGCAAGCTCTTTTTCCTTGGCCACTAACGCCTCTGCCTTCTCCCTGGCTCGGGATTCAAGTTCCTCGCCACTCCGAGTAAGGTGGAGACCGAGCTTGGCCATCTGAAAAATGATAATAAGTTTCCTTAGACAAATCTGATACAAGTAGAGCGCAATAAACCAAGCCAAAAATCCGTACCTCACTAATAAGCAAGCCAAGGCGACCGCCGCACAGAGAAGAAGACGACTTCTCCTTCGCAAGATCCTCAAGATGATCAAAATCGGCTGCTCGGCGAAGCACGGCGCGACCAACCTGACTTTATACCCTTTGCGGGCATAAAGGTTCAAACCTCTGAACAAAGTTACGTTGCCGAGCCGATCAGACAGCTCGTCAACCTCCTCACTACTCTTCACACCTTCCAAATCCGCACGAGTAATTTGAGCTCGGGGGCCGACCTCTTGGAAAGAGGAACATGGTCAGCAACTTCCTCTGTACGCCCCCTCTTCTTGGTAACATCAGTAGTATGCCGAGCTGGGGCCTCTTTTTTCGTTATAGGGGAGGGTATGGTGTTGGAAGCACCGGGTCTCTTCTCGGTAGAAGCTTTGGGACCCCCAGCATTCCTCTCTTTCTCACCATCGGTAGAAATTAGAGGGACGGATGAAGGAGCTTTCTTTGCAAGTTCAGACTGCCGAACCCCCGTCTGTGCTTTGGCGAACGAGGAAGAGGTCGACTTGTTCAGACTCTTCAATTGATGGAAAGAGGGAACCTTCTTCTTGCTCGCGGCCGCAGCCAGGTACTGCTCTCCGTGTGAACTCATCGCTGCAAGAAGAACAAGCGATGTTAAGAACACGAGCACAATAAGGAAACAACAACAAAAAACAAAACAGGTAATCACCCCCAAAATGCTCAAAGGAGCGACAATGTTCGACCGAGCTCAAGCAAGCGAAGCAATCTGTTTCAAACGAGCATTCCTCATGAACCACCCAATCTGGATAACATCGACCAGGAACAATGGTCACCAAGGGCTCAACCCCCTCTGAAGCAAAGCCATGAAGGCCGGCGCGAGCAAAATACCGGGGGCTTTTCTCTAACTTGTCCCAGTTTATCACCCATTCTCGATCCCTTTTTGGGCCACGAGCTTCTTCAATGCTCCCTCTAAATTAGCCGACCACTCAGGCTCCCATAGCCCTGATAAACGAGAAAGTTCACCTTGGGAGCATAGAAATTCCCATCCTTTCCTGCTCTCGATAAGCACGATATGATTGGCGAAAGTATTTATTTTGCTAGGGAAAGAACGAAGAAGGTGAGGAGCGTTGGGGTTAGCACCTACACTGAGGGTATGGTACGGTGGCTTACCAAACCGGTTCTTAGTTCGGGAGATCCTAAAAAATTTCTTAAATACATGAACAGTGGGCTCGTAACCGAGATGACGGCAAACGACCAAAAAACTATTCACCGTCCTCACCGTATTGGCCACCAATTGAAGAGGGACAGAACAAGTGTCCGTCAAAAAATCATTAATAAAAGGATCCAGGGGAAGACGGAGGCCGAGTTCGAATTGGCCAACGAAGAAAGCCACCTTTTCTTTATTCTGCATTAGATCGACCACTGGGACACTGCCCTGAGGAACGTAGGAAATATGATAGTCATCCCTACTTATATTATACTTATCATACATGTTATCTACGAGTTGTGCTTGTACAACGGTGGGGGGTGGAAGAACCAAGCCTTGGCCCTTTAACGAGCTCTCAAAACCTAGTGTCCGGGCACTAGTGGGATGGGCGACGCGAAGCAGTTCCCTCTCTATATACTGGAAATTATAAGCGTCATCGTCCTCTCCAACGAGTTCAGTCCCCCCGCTCTCTCGAGAATCCAAAGTGTCTTCTAGGAGAAGAGCCGGTCTAGAAGATGTCGCGTCCTCGGTATACCGAACTGATACAGGTTCTACGTCATATACAATGTCCTCCTCGGACCCAGGATCACTTCAACTTCAAGCCCCAACTCATCTCCTGATAGATGATCGTTCTGAGAGTCGGAAGCCTCATCGCTGCAAGCCATATCTGCAAGAAGAACATGGGGGCCAGACCCCAAGTTAGAAACCAAGGTGGAGCTCGTTGGACGGTCAGACCCCTCGCCTATTCGAGACCCGGGCTCTATGCAAGTGAGAGGGGGTTTCTTCCCTACAACGTAATAGTTGATTATGTGGTTGATCAACTCGTTATAATACTCGAAGAGAATGACACTGGGGTGCTCGGGGCGCATCCAATCCTCACTGCCAACATAGGGCCACCTTAAACTGCCATCGAGCCCATATGCGTTCAAAATCTCCCTGATCTCTCCCAAATCTAACTTCCTCCAACCACCGACGATACTACGGTATATCAAGTCCGTACGATCATGAAAGCAAAACGAGGAACCTCCAACCACTTTCATGAACTCCGGCGTCATTTCTGGAGAAGTCATGATGAGTGCTCAATGTATAACCACTACCGCCGGAAAATTTAAAGCTCTCACCGGAAAATTTAAAGCTATCGCCGGAAAATTTAAAGCTATCGCCGGGAAATTCAAAGTTCTCGCCAGAAAATTCAAGTTCTCGCCGGAAAATTTAAAACTTTCACCGGAAAACTCAAGTTCTTGCCGGAAAATTCAAAATTTCCAACCAAAAAGCACGAAAAGGAAAGAATATACCAATATCACAAAAGTTGAGGACAGGAGTATACCTGTACTAGAAGTTTTGAACAAGGCGGCCAGAAAGAATCACGAGGTCGTCGTCGGCGTCGTCGGAAATTAAGAAATTCTCTGGAAGTTACTGGAGGCGTGAAGAAGGAAAAAGGGACGGATAAGGGTTTTTATAACCCCCATCTTTACAAAAAGTTCGCGGGTCGACCCGAACCGATCCGGTACCCATCAACTCAAACGGGCCGCATTTAATGCCCTGTACCTTCCCTAGACGCGTGTCTGCACCCCTAGGCTAGGTAGGATGACGACGGCGCCTGGCATAGAAGACTGGAACCGTCCCATCACACCACCACGTCCATGATGCGTTACAGCTGTACCCCCAATCGCTCCTGATGCCACCTGTCCCTTCAGCTACTCCTTTTTATAAGCTTTAACGAGCAAACCACATGGATCGCCTTCCTGAATCTATGATTCCCGCTTTTGTTACTCTCAACTGGGAATCATGGGGGCCACTGAAAGGAACGACCCGACTTGAGGAAACGGGCTGGAAGTCCGGCCTAACACCCCCCGACCTTCACATACTGAACGAACCCAGGTCGAACCTGGATATTATTAGCTCGGTTGAACCGAGCTGGGAGGTCGCAGCCAAGAGGAACCGAGTAAGTATTCCGAAGACCAAACCGTTTCTATTGACTCTCAGATCGTTGGTCGAGCTGACCACGATAACCAAGATTACTCTTCATCGGTGCCCACGGACACACCTGACTCGAGGTCAGACCTCGCGGAATGTTTGCTCGGTCAACGAGCTAGGACTTGTATCTGACGCCGCCATGATTGGAAGAATAGGAGGCCAGGCCCAATTCGCCGGTTAGGCCCATTTATGACTTCTAGAAGCGTTGCCCTAATACAAACATGATGAGTCATAGATGTGGATATGTACAAATCCCTACGTTCAAGGAAGGAATCTAGGTGACAAGGCATGGATTCTGGGGTATATATAGCACCCTCATTCAGCTGGAGGAAGGTTAAGCTCTCTAACCTCATTCTTTCTCTCCAGACTTCACACCTAAGCAGACTAACTCATTCTCACGCCGGAGGGCCTTCGCCGGTGAAGCCCCGGCTGAGTTAACGTTTGTTCATCCCTTTCAGGCTAACAGGCATCCAGATATCACTCCGCGGATCCGGCTCAACTGATTGCGATTTATGCACGATCAGTTATGTTACCATAATTTCTTTGGTTTTGTCTGATTTGTTTTTGAGCTATTCGATTAACTTATTTACTTGTGATTATGTATGACTGCAAACTGACCAGATACATATAGTAGTAAATCACATTTTCCGTGGCTTCCTCTTCTACTCATGTAGTGGCAGACGTGTAAGTGTGATTATAACCTGTTGTTTGATGATGGATGATTAAATAAATTCTCCAAAAATAGACATTCATTTTGGGACGGAGGGGAGTATAACTTATTGGTGTTCTTATTTCCGTCTTTTGTTTGCAGAACTCATCTTTTCGGCAGTTGTTACACTTGATTCTATTGAAATCAGTAAAACACATGATTGGCTACAATCTGAACCTGCAGTTTATTTTCACTGTAAAGATGAGAACAAGACCATTTTGCCAGATGTGAAGAAGGTTCACGTTGTATACAATTTCAAGGGCGAAGAATCTTGGCAGGTTTGCAGTGAGTCTCAAATTACTAATATAGCTAAACAAATAAATTGCCTAAGATTAGTTTATTTTACATTCATGAGCTATCACATTCCATTGGACTCTTTGCGTTGAATGAAGGGAGTATTATTATTAACATTTTTCATATACAAAAAAGTTGTTCCAAGTTGTTTTGGTGATAGTTACACTCTCAAATACTCCATGCGTCCCAATTAAAGAGTCGCATTTGACGAGTCATACCTTTAATTCTAAAATACCCTCTTTAATCATTTCCTTCAAGATGCCCAATTCTTTAGTGCATTTTGGTGACATTGCTTTGGTTTGTACTCTACTTTTAGAATTACGACTCTTTGTTTTTGGACAAAACAAAATAGTCCGTCTCTTTTAATGTGATGGAATGAGTATTAATACAGGCCTATGTGGCTTTATGCGTACTGATACTTCTTCAGTTTCATTATATTAATGAAATTGTTCTTGCTGTTTTCAGCCTTTGACGGAATTCCTAAATAGAAAATGCAAGAGATGTGGGTTTTATGAGAAGGACACTCTTAAGTTGGATCATGTATTTGATGAGTGGGAATTTTGTCCGTCTGATTTTACTGCTGATGGAAGATACATCCGGTTCAAGGACAAAGAATTCAACGCTACCTTCTTATGTGAAGATTGTGTGCCACAAGGAAACAGTAAGTATTTTTTTTTCCCTGGTTCATCTATGTGCCTATTTATAACGAAGGATCGCTTCTCATGTTCACGTTATTTAGGAGATTATGGGTTGCTATTGAATTGAAGACACTGTGTAACTCTATTTTACTTTCTTCCATCCTCGTGAAAAAACTATTTGCTAATATAATGATTTTTGATGAGTTAATTATCTTTGTGATATTTAATTTTTTTTGTTTATTTAATATCCATGTTTTCTGCAGATTTTACTAATGCTTCAATTCCACAAACTGGAGGAAATGATGGAGGCAAGGGTGAGGCTGGGATGCACTGGGCTATTATAGTGGCCATCAGTGTTTTAGCTTCAACTGTAATTATGGTCGGGTTGATAGCTGGATACAAATACTGGCATAAGAGGAAAAGGCAGCAAGAACAAGCCCGATTCCTAAAATTGTTCGAAGATGGTGATGATATCGAGGATGAATTAGGTATTGGTCCTCTTAGCAGTTCAATATAGTTTTTTTACTCGAGAGACCAAATGCATTTTGTATATATATGCAGTAGTAAACAGCTTTTAATTGTTTAATTCAAAAGATAATTTTTTTTTAATGAGAAGTCAATGCTTGTGTTCAATGGTCAATGATTATTTGCTTGGTAAACCCCCATCATTATACAAATTGTGCTTCTAACGGTTTAAACAGGGAAACTTGAAAAATCAAAAGCAGCGACAAAATCAAATCTTAGGCTTGAGCTTCTTCAACGTGGCTCTCGTTATCTGTTGGTGAATGTGTAGGCCAGGTACCGAAAATCTTATCACAAAGTCTCATCTCGTACATGTCCCAGCTATACGAAGGCTCATTTTCTCCATAAAAAGGTTCGTATACTCCAACACTTTCCTCATTAATACTATATCCAGGCACAAAGTCACTCCCAAGCCAAGACTTGTAATCATAAGCAGACTGCTTGTCTATGTCATAATCATAAACGTCATTCCAGCTATAGGAAAGAGCAGTCTGCATATGATTATAAGCATGCTTATGATCGGTCTGCTTATGATCATAAGCATGCTCTTCATAGTCAAAAGTGATATCGTCAAAAGTGATATCCTTCTGGGACAAGATGTCTTCTTTCCATTGGCCATCTACGTACGACTCGTATTCACCGAGCCAATTAAAGTCACCACTACTATACGGCTGATGAGGCTGCATTTCCTTGTAAGCTTGATCTGTTAGCCCATGCTCATTCCAGAATCTGCCTGTAAAGTCAACTAATTCTGGATAAGCAGGAGAACTGGGCTCATAAAAGAAGTCATCTTGGTAATAAGAGATCGGTTCCCCATAAGGTCCGCCATTTCCATAACTTTCATCCGGCAAAGTGAAATAATATGATTCATACTGAACGAATCTTGGCTCGTTGAATTCTTGGATTGAGTAGTGAGGCATTAAGGATAATAAATCTCAGCTGCAGAGGAGACCTTTTTCTCAGAGTAGAAGCTGCTGGGACGGATATGCATATATAGATGAAAGCAGAGAATCAGAATATTAACTTAATTCTTAAAATTTCGCAATGTTAAGGTCGTAATTAATTGTTGAAGATCCTTTATAAAAGTTAGAGATAGGAATGGTTCGACTTTCTTGATTCTTCCAGGAGAGAAAAGGAAAAATTCGAGTAAAAGAAGAAAAAGATTGGGTTTACTTTGCCACAGAAAGTGGCTCAATGTGTCAATCAGGGTATCGTATGCAATTCCTTCAACTTTCACAAAACTTTGCAAAGTAAATTGAGAAAGATCGCATATAAAGATGCTTCTCAGGCAGGTTTAGGTTGATGTTATGCGGAAATTATATGCAGAACAAGTCGACTCGTAGAACATAGAGCCTCGGGCCATTTCTGGCTCATGTTCTGAGAAAATTTGACTTCAAGAACGTGTAGTCTTAGGCCGGTTTTTGCTTTATGTTATGAGGAAATTATATGCAGAACAAATCACATATAGAGCATAGATGCACCAGATGGCTCTTTTTCATAATAAATGTTGTATTTGACTTGTAATTGTTTCTAAAGGAATCTGCTTTACTTCTTATGTACTTCATCTGTCCCGGAATAAATGTCATAGTTGACAATTCAACGTTTTTAAGCTTTTAGTTATGTTTTCTTGATTGCCCTAATGTATTCATATGAGTTGAGTGGCGCTTCTCGTAGCATTGCAATGCTTGTGTGTGTTAAAAAGGGTAGTATAGGAAGATTAACTTGACATCCTATTTTTAGTAACGCGACAAATGAACCGAAATAAAAAGCACGACAATTATTATGGAATGAAATGAGCAATAAGATTACAAGCTTAAGCATAAGATGGTATCACTATCTAGTGAAATAATATCAGTAAATGGTGCTGGTTGACCGACTAATATAATTTCTCAAAAATTTAAAGTTCTACTTAGATGTCGGCAATATATATTATCGTACTCTCTCTCTCTCACAATATAATTATCGCATTTGCCTTGTCAATGTCGTTAAAGAACATGGTTTACTTGTTTGTAGTTGCTTGTCCAATTGTAAAACTGCAGTAAAACTCATTTCTTATTTAGAAATTAAATGCGACATTTATTTTAGGACAGTCAGAAATGAAAATGTCACATTTAGTATGGGAGAGAGAGAGTTTTAAATATTTTCTCCATGATGTATATGTAGAAAAAAATATGCTTGAATTAACACTTTTAAAAATCACCAATCCAATTTGGATGGTGACTAAGATTTAAATTATAGGCGTAAGTTTAAGGTTTGATTTTATTTATAGTTGTTATTTTTATTGTAATTTCGGATTTAATATTAGATAGGTAACAATTTCATGGTTATAAGTAAATTTAGGCAATATTTTGATGGTTTTGAGTTTTGTTAGGTTACTTTTTGGAGTTGTATATGCTTATTTTAGAAGTGTTTGACTTTCTTTCCGGGTCTGAGGATCTAATTCGAAATATATTTTGATTAATAAAGTTTTGATATTCTCAAATAGATTTTGATTAATATAGTATTAATATTGAGTCTTGCTCTTTATTCCTCAGAAGTTGGTTTGCTCCTTTTAGTTGTCAATTTTTGATAATCGTTGAATCAACAAGAATTGAAGATCACTTAATAGTAGTCATGTGTGATTCAAATGTGCAGAACAGCACTCAGCACTTACTGAATATAGAACGTATACACAACAAATTTGATTTACACCTGCATTGAGCACCATATTTCACGATTAAACTTCTTAAAGTCTTCCAATTGGGAGCCATGTACAATATTTACGCAGCAACTTAACTCTGATTTTAAAATTAAGAGCTCACACCTGCTCTAAATGAACATTAAGTATCTAAATATTAAAAAAGGAGAATGAATATATATTATTTATATTCTAGTTTCAATTGTATTTATTACAATTAATTTTATTTTATTTTATTGTAATAGGTTAAGTGTAAATATCAAAATAATTAGGAACATAAAAGATACTCCCTCCGTCCCTGTTTAAGGTTCCTAGTTTGACTTTACAGCTTATTAAAAAAAAAACAATTGTAAAACAAAGAAAAATTGGTCAACAAAATTAGGGAGATGAGGATATAATTGTCCAAATACTATTCATATAGCAAATGAGTGAAAATTTATGTATGTAATGTTTTTTTTTTTGTAAATAAATGAACTTTTGTTTTGAGGGTAAGATTTTCCAAGGCACTATTCATAATTTTCCATTTATGGAATAAAGCAACTAAGAACCTTAAACTGGGACAGACCAAAAACGAAAATAAGAACCTTAAACCGAGACGGATGGAGTATTTTTGATCGGGTTAAACCCTCTATCCCAAATAAAATTTTAATCTAGCAACAAAAACAATCCTACACTGATCAACCAAATAGAGCGCGCTCTTCCACTATGTTGCTCCATTTACCCTCACCGCCTCACGTATCACCCAATCATCTCATCGTTCTAGCATCATATCGCGTATCGCGCGCCTAAAAAAACTGAAACATACAGTTCTAAGAGACAATGATTCCATAATCATTTTTTATACTTCATCCGTCCCCACTCGAATTAAGATAAATTTTTATTTTGGGTGTTTCATTCGAATTAGGACAACTCAAAAATAGAAATGTTTTATTTAATGGGACCTACATTCACACTCACAACAACTTTCCACTCATTATTCTCTACCCTACTTTCTCTCTCCTACTTTACTTTTCATACTCACAACACCTACTCCACTAACACTTTTTCCTTAATCCCCTTGTCCAACCCAAAAATCCTAATTCGGGTGGGACGGAGGGAGTATTAGTTTGGGAAATGATTGGGAAAGATAATTGTTATTCCGATCGTTCTAGCCTCATATCTCGAATCGCGCGCCTAAAAAAAACTGAAACATACTGTTCTAAGAGACAATGATTCCATAATCATCTTTTATATTAGTTTGGGAAATGATTGGCAAATACTCCCTCCGTTTAGGGGTGAGCAAAAAATTTATGGAACCGAACCGGACCAGACCAGCTAAAATCGGATCAGACCAGTACATATGATTTGGTTCTGGTTCCAAAATATTATAGAACCAGTATATTGGTTCGGTCCTGGTTCTTGGTAAAATTATTTCCTGTTAGGACCGGACCAGTTGTGCATATATAATACTATATGGATTCTTTTTTCTATATATATATATATATATATATTATAGTAATAAAATTATGTACTTACTTTTGTAAGTATAATTTTTCTAAGATCCATTTAAATTGCCTAATAAAAAAAGAGTCATGTAATTATTTGTAACTTTGTACCCAACCCTAGCACCAAGGTCCTAAATCACCAAGTCCTAAACTCCTAATCCTTATTCAGTTATTTTCCCTTTTCAATTTTTATTTTCATAATTCATATCATCTTTTCAGTTTACCCAAAGAGTGAAACCTTGGTCTTCGACTCTTTAACCGCGCCGCCTCTCTCCCTCCCAAGTATTAAGTAATGGTTTTTTTGAAAACAAATAAACTTCAAATGATTAGAACCGGATCAGACCAGACCAGTATAACTAGAACCAGTGTATTGGTTCTCACAAGTATTGGTTTGGTTCCGGTTCTAAATTTTTTTAGAACCGAAGTATTGGTTCCGGTTCTGGTTCTATGGTTTTTTTGTCAAAAAATGGACCAGACCGGACCATGATCGCCCCTTCCTCCGTTTCATGTGAATTGAGACCAAAATATTTAGCACACAAATTAAGGAAAAGTAAGAGAGATAAATAGTGGGAGGAGGTGTTTGTGAGTAGTGAAAAATTAAATAGGAGAGAGAAGGAGTGAGAGGAATAGTAAGTTGATTGGTGTTGTGAGTGTAAAAGTAAAGTAGGAGAGAGAATGATGAGAAGAATAGTAAAGATTCTTTACCATTTTGGGCAGTCTCAATAGAGGTGAAACGGACGAAAAAGAAAATAAGTCTCAATTCACATGAAACGGAGGGAGTAAGTTTAATGCCTTTGAAATTGGGGACGCCTAATTTAGTAGATTAAATTATCAAGTTCGTAATTCCGAGACAGTGTGAAAAATTGAGCATGCAGATTTTTTGGCTAAAGCTTAAAGCCAAAGCCATTAAATCTGGTACCATGCATATGTTGTGGCTGGAGCTTAAAGAGCTCGCCATATGAAAGCATAGGTCAAGGCAGCAACCAAAATTGGGCCACATGAGCACAAGGGCCGATTGGCCAAGGAGGCGTGTTTGGCTAGGACAATTTTTGTTTGAGTTTAATGGTACAGTCTTGTTTAACAAGGAGTCACTTTCCTTATGCAATTAGATTATGATGTTAAGGTGACGTATTTTATGTTGGAAAGTTGTGTTGTGTGTGAAGGATATTGTGTATATTTTCATGCAAGAATCGTTTGTCGTTGGACAAAGATTATTGTGAGTTCATGTTCTACTCCGTGAGAATATGAAAATGATATATTTATTTGTTCAATTTGAAGATTGAATAATAATAATACTATAGCTCAAATAAATGGATGGAAGTTGGAAATGTGTGTTTGTCTCATATGTGAAAATAATGGAAAAACTAGTTGATAGTTTTTGCCACTTTTATTGAATTATAAATCTTTTAATTCAAGATTAATTTCCAAGAATTACTTCTTAGCTTAATGTCCATTATTGACTTGCAAATATAACTTGCAAGCTATTGATGACAATGTTAAATGTTGAAATTAATTTGATCATCAATATATGGATTAATTGGTGAATTAATCCTTAGGGGGTTTTAAGCTATAAAAGAAACACCCACAAGTCTTTTTTGAAAAATAAAAAGAGAAAGAAAAACACACAAAAAAAGAAATTTTCCATCAATCTTCTTCCTCCCTCTTGCAATTTGTTCATCTTTTTCCTTTGGCCTCCTTGAATAATTGGAATGGTGATTTTGTCCAAGCATAGTTCATTTCGCCAGAAGGCTCAAGTGCGGAGTTGCATCCGGTCAATCCGTTTTATCCTGGGAGACTAACGCCCGTTAAACCTCAAGCACTTATAGAGAGGGGGATGAATTAGTCTTAAGAAGAGTGTTGTTTTACACGACTCGGATACAAGTGACTAAATACGGTTGTAACGTTTCTTTCATACTTTCAATTATTGTTGTATATTGTATTTCAATATGTAATCGTTTTCCTTTCAATATTTACAAGATTTTATCCAACATTTTATACTCCCTCCGTCCTAATTTAATTCAATTACTCACTTTTACACAGAATAGAGAGATCAATAATTCTAGATCTAGGGTTTGCACAGTCAGGAATTTTGTGATCAAAATTCGTGCAAATTAGATTAGTGTGATCTTGTGTAATTGTTTCTCCAGTGATAATAATATGCTCTCCCCTCCCCGTGGACGTAGCCAAGTTGGTGAACCACGTAAATCTGTGTTCCTGTGATTGATTGATTTATTTTCTCATCAAGTCTTGTTCAATTGCTCTAACACCCTCCGTCCCAAAACACCTTGCACACTTTTAAGGATGCACAAAGTATTGTGAGTGGAAAAGAGGTTGTGAGTATGATAAGTTGAGTGAGATTTACAAGTAGGGCCCAAAAGTAAGTGTGAGTATGACAAGTGGGGTAGAGAGAATAGAAAAACAATAAATTTTGAATATTTTAAGAAATGAGACTTACCAATGGGACACCCGAAAAGGAAATAAGTGCAAGGTATTTGGGGACGGAGGGAGTATTCCGAAACAGGCTAGCGAATTACATGGAAGGGCCCCTAATTCTCCTACTCAGCTAATTCTCCTAGTAGTCAGCTGTGTATAAGTGTTGAAAAGCCATTACAGGAGTATTTGATACGAATCATTTTTATGCTTAGCTGATTCAAGAATGACTGGTTTTTGCCCATTTGCTGTGGAGGTATTTGATACGATTTTTTATTTTTATTTATTTTTTTTTTTTTTTGCCGATTTTTGTTAGAGGAAAAGTTTTATCCTCCCTTTAATTTGCATACTAAATATGTATAATAGGCATTTTGTCCAGGCATCTAAGGGCATAACCACGTGCCAGTTTTTTCAGTTCAACCAAGTTTCACCAAAGCCAAAATCATTAACAGCTAACGAGATAACATAATACATAAACTTTAATCATCAACATGAAATTAATAAGAATACAAATGACCGTCAATCCACTCTGAATTCAATTTTTTCACTTTGTGGATATGAATTAGATGAAAATAAAAAAACTCAATGCGGTTCTATCTTTTACAAAGTTAACGTTGCAAACAAACTCATGATCTTGATCTGTTGAGCTTTTTTATGGTTGTTTTTCTGCTTGTAAAATAAGAAAATATTTATGGTTTTTTTTCTTTAAAATATCCTGACAAGGTGCTTCCACGTCTATCGCCTAAAAAATTCAGAACAAAAGCTCACTTTACCTATTATTACTTTATACTCCCTCCGTCCCAAAATGATCTTCACGTTTGACTGTTCAAACTTTTTAATGATACGCACACTTGCTTCACTAGGCATGTTTTGTTTATGCAATTTTAAACCTAAATTGTAGAAATGTGAAGAACTTTTTGAGACTATGGAAAATGGCAAAAGAGAATATCATTTTGGGACGGAGGGAGTATGTTGCACAATGTAAACAATAATATGCACAAAACTTGACTCACTAAGTTAGTGTACTCGCGTCAAGTTTGGCGAAGGTAGATGTTTTTTTTTTTTTTTTTTTTGTTGACAAAATAAGGGCCTTATATATTAAAGAAAATTGGTTCGGGGCCAATAAAGTTATGATACACATTCCTACTTAGCGTTATTATGGGCATACTTTACGGTTTGCCTATCAACCTTACAAATACTAAATTCTTCACAAACAAAAATAAAAGAAATAATGTCCGATAAGATGGAGTCCAGGTTTTCCGGGACTATCGTAGTGCCGTTGATGTATGAACATGCAAGATAGGAATCCGTAAGAACTTGGATCTTCTTAAAATTAAATTGTGATTCACCGCCCACTCCAAACCTTTGAGGATGGCCTTGCATTCAGCATGAATACTTGAGGGAATCTTGATCGATTGGCTTCCTATAGCGATTCTTCCATTTCTTTTATCCCAAAGCTCCCATCCCAAACCCGCCCATCTGGCATTCTTTTTCCAAGTTCCATCCGTAATGAGAACTACATTATTTCCAATATTGTTGTTTTTGAGGTGTTCTTCTAGAGTCTTTCCATTACAAATAGACATAGTGATATAACCTCAGTTAATGTCCTAGTCATTCGTTCATGTTAGATTTTGTGCATATTTTCATTAGTTATCTCCAATATCTTATAACAATATTATTAAAGTAAGAATAAAACTTCATATCACATGTGAAATTGAAAGAGAACAAAACAAAACTTGAATATATAATGGTCATCATGGAGGTATGAAATCCAAAAATTCATGATAATTTTAGGCTCCAAAAATCATACTATAGAAATGAGGTGCAAAGCTTGTAACTGAAAACGTGAAAACAAGAATTCAAATTTATGATATTTTTAGGCTTGACATAAGATCATAGGATAGACATGGGGTGCGCAATGCTTGAAATTAAATCCATGAATATCAAATTCATGATATTGTACGCTCCAAAGGAATCATATACGGAGTACTCAATCTGTGGGTGTAATGCTTCATGTGCATACAGTATGATCAAGAAATTGGTACTACCTTCGTCCTAAAATAAATATCTAAATGATATTAAATTTGTTTTCCATTAGAAGTAAATTTGCATAAAATAAATTGACATTTATTTTAAAACGGGGAGTACTTCATACCGTTTGATATGGCCGTACAAATGAAAGCTACTCTTTCTTTCTTTTGAGTGCAACTACCTTGCTTATTTTCTTATCATTCTCTTTGTACATTGATTAATTTGAACAACACCAAGGAGAAGAGAAGCTCTCTTTTTTCATTTGAAGGTAAAAAAAAGACCACATCAAGGAGAAGCTAAATTATATGAGGTGGTCTCTTGTGCGAACACCTAGATCCGCCTCATAGAAGAGGTGGGTCGACCCATGACCCATGTATAACATTCTCCGCGAAGAGTAGGATCCCAACCCATACTCCACTCAAAATCTTGTCACGTGGCAACGACCCATTGGCAAAAAAAAAAAAATCCCAGAAAAAAAAAATAGTTTTTTTCTTTTTTTTTTAGTTTTATATTATTATTTTTTTATTTTTTTTTCGTTTGCCAAAAGTAATACTTAGTACAACTAAATGTAACAAGTAAAAACTGTGTTTTACTTATAAAGTAACATTGTTTATAAGTAAACGTAACACCAGTTTTACAAAAAAAAAAAATAATAGTTCATTTTACTCATCTTTCAACTGTAATATTAACTATAAATACGTGTAATCAGTGGCGGACGCACGTTGAAGAGAAGGGGTCAGTTGACCCCCCTGACTTTCCCGTTTATACACACTTTCACCCCTTAAATTTTGTGAAGATTATGAGTTTGACCCCCCTGAAAAAATAACCCCCCTCAAAATTTAAACTCACCCTTACATATATAAACACAAAATTTTCATAACATACCTCGACCTATTGATTTCTTTTGCCGTTGGCTAGTTCCCTAAAATTTCAACTCCTTTCTGGAGTCTAGCGATATCGACGACGAGCAAGAGTGGGAGAGAGACGGACTCACTTCTCAGTTCTAAACGCAGACGCTAACCACGGAGGTCGGAGCACCGATCTTTGCCTCTTCTAACAGGTACTATTTCTCTCCTCTGTCTCTAATCTCAAGTCTCAACCGAAAGCCCTAAATTTTAGAAAAAAATAGGGTTTCTGTTTTCACCCTTTCATAAACGGAAATTCATTTTTTTTGCTTTAATCTTATTGATTCTTGTTGAAGTATACGAATGTAGTTGTGTCTGATGGTTCCCACTTGTATTTTTGGATATCTTTGTTGTAGGTAGAAGTAGAACATATTGTTGTTGATCTGACGAGATTAAGCTGTAATTCTGGTTGATTCTTTCTTAAATTTAACGGGTTTTTCTTGAATTTGTTTACTTGTATTGTTTTAATCATGTTGGGATGCTTGATTAAATTTTAGTACTCCGATTCAGTTTGTATTTGTGCATATTTAGAGATACCCCTGTAGTGGTTACAACAATAAATCTGAAAACTATCATCAATGAAAAACAAAATGTCAATGAAATTGCCTCTGCGTCTGTGATCTGCTGTCACAAATCAAATGTACATAACATCTTGCTTGTTAGAACTATTGGTTTATATGATCAAAGACATTACCTGTCAGGTCTCTGGACTTCTAGGTTTTTAGTATAATAACTTGCTCTCATTATGCATTTTTCTTCATCTCAAATATTGCACTAGTTCTGTACCAGTAAGGGATCTGATTAGTGTTCAATTGTTGGATATTTATTTAACTCTTATCTTACCTAGGGTATGTATATAAGTATCATCAATTCATCATTTTGTAATAAGCTTATTGTGCGGACAGAAGCATTATTTGTTTAGCTTCACAACTTCTGATTCTACTTTGTGTTTTTAATCAACAACTGATTGACTAACGGACCTTACATATTATATCCCCATGTTAGCATCGGAATGGACGAAACCTGGTTCATTAAGCCATTTTACTGTAGTACGTAAGCTAGAGGCAGGCATATTCCCAATGGGGTTTACCAAAGAGGCAGCAGCAAGATATTCAAAGGCTGGCCCAAATATCATTACTTCTAAAATGAGGTACATTTTAGTTGTAGTTTTCTGTTTAGTAATTACATATTTATGGTACTTCTATCCAAGGGAAAAAATAACAGTCCGGGTGAACACTTTTCTTATTATATTATCAAAATTTGAATTCATATGAAAAAAAGACTTTATATGTGAGTATTTTAACTTTTAAATTTAATAGTGCGATTTTTTATTTTTATTTATATAAAATAAAATAGTCATATGAAAATAGAAAAAATATACCCTTGTGCAATGCAAGGTAAGGTTTGCCTACATTTCACCCTTGTGGTGGGGACCCTTCCCCGGACCCTCGCTGTGCGGGGATGCCTTGTGCACCGGGCTGCCCTTTTTTTTATATATAATTTTTTTGACCCCCCTCACCGTAAATCCTGGATACGCCACTGCGTGTAATACTAACAATAACTAAATGTAATTATCGTTATACTGAAATGTAATTGTGTTTTTCCATAATATTTTTTATTTTTGAGTATTTTGATTTTATTTTTTAAAAGAAAGTAACATTTAAAAAATAACAACTTATATACATGAACGTAATTATTTGTACAAGTAAATGTAACACTTTTATAATACCCGGTCTTATGGCCTCATTATTTTAAATGGTAAAATTCTTTTCTTTTGTTGGGCTTAGTTAATTAAGTAGAAGTATTAGATTTAACCCGGGCCCAAGTGAATTTAAAACCTATTAGGAAATTTGTAATCCTTTTTAATTAGGGAAATTAGAAACGCTAATATATATATACTCTCAATTACCCTAGCCTAAGTAATTCTACCGCAAAGAAATAAAAGAGAGAACAGGAAGAAAAAGAGCGCAGCTGCGGAAAAGAAAAGGAGAGAGAGAGCAGAGGCGCGAGAAAGAAAAAGAAGGAAGAAGAAAAGAGAAGGGAGATCGGATTAAGGTAAAATCCTACGTCCTAGCTTCGAATCCTTTGTATTATTTTTGGTTTAGTGAATTGGGGGGGGGTATTGAACTAAAACCCTAACCCTAAAATATGAACTAGGGTTTATGAAAAGTAGGACTAAAAGCAATTTTAAGGAATTATGAATAAATGTGTATGCATGTAGGTGTGCGCGTGTGTTCCTGTGCGTGTGTGTGGGCTGCCGCCTGTGTGTGTGAGTGGCGGCAGTGTGTGTGTGCGTGTGTACTGTGTGCGTCGTGTGTGCAGATGTGTGTGTACAGTGTATATTTGTGTGTGCAGTATGTGTGTGCGTGTGTGTAGGTGTTTTGGTGTGTGTTTTCCAAGGTGAATTCAGTGTGTATAAGTTCTGTGAACAGTGATTTTACGCTGTGAACAGTGATTTTACGCTGTGAATAGTGTTCTGTGAACAGTGATTTTACGTTATGAATAGTAGAAATCTGTGAATAGTAACATAGGCTATGAATAGTGATTTTTGAGCTGGGAATAGTGTTTTAAATAGGATTAATGCAATCCTAAAACTTATTATTTGGGAATGGAATCAATATAACCCTAGGGGTATTTTAGTAATCCGAAAAGGGTAATTCGGGAACACAAGTAATGGGTAGAACGAACCCTAACGAAGAGTTTAAGAGGATGAACTCGTGAAGTTAAGAAAGTAAAAGAAAATATAATGGGGACGGAGAATTTAAGAAATTCATGTTCCTAAGAAAACATTATTTGCGTGTTTGTAGATTGTGCACGTGAAATTGCTAAGTGAAGACCACAAGGCTAAGGTAAGGGATTATGATCCTAGCTTTTGATTGTCTCTATCATTTGATGTAGGATTCCTTGAAATTCTTTCATGAGTAGTTACCATGTGGCGGTAACGTTTTGAATTCTTAAAAGTTGTGAACGCCTTTTGAATGTTCCTACCCCTTGACATGTTTTAAATCAATGGGTACCAAAAATATCTTTGAAATTGTATGGTGTTCTCGTACCTTGAACACTAAGTTGAAACTTTGCTATATCTTAATTTGGTATAGACGTGTTGAAACTTCGCTATATCTTAATTTGGTATAGACGTTCGCTTAGTCCGATATGAAAAGGACTAAGTAGGTTAATCTAGTTGAAATGAAAAAGAACTAGACTTTTGTACTGCTTAAATGAAGTAGTTGATTATCATGATAAATCTTACTTAAATGCCCTGATCAGGCATTGCACCTGAAATGGTGACGTTATCTTGGAATTGACGGACTTGAAAGTAAATGCCACATTTCGTATTGAAAAGTTTAATTGTTAACTGTCTTGAACTTAACGGTTAACTTGATATTTTATGAAAGCTTATCTTTGGAAATATTATTGTTGTTTCGTTCTTCCGGTCATCTCTCCCTAGAAACCGGAGAGATCCCGTATAAACTTACTGAGCATTGTTCGCTCACCCCTTCCATAATTATTGTTCTTCAGGGAATAAGTAGGTGAAGGATTCCAAGGGACTAGGAGATTGTTGATAAGGTGAAGTTTGAAGATCCTTGATGACAAGAGGTTTATGAACGGTTATGACTAGCCGTTAGATTTAAGAAAGACAATTTAGTAATGTTTACTTTTAAATGTGGTTATGACTAGCCGTTGATGTTTGAATTATGGTTTAAGACCGTTGTTTCCCGAGTTTGGGGACGGATGTTATTTATTTAAAGATATTACTTTACTCTGAAAATTTGGGATGTTACAGTTGGTAATCAAAGCTCCGGTTTAGGTTTATATGGGAGACTATAGAAAGAAGTTAAGACTATGAGGATAAATAGTACTTAACATAGATTGGGCTTTAGAACTCTGATAAGGAAGATAGTACTTTTGGGGCATTATCATTTTAGGAAACTTACCTTTTGGGGAAACTTTCTAAATTAGGAAACTTTCTAAAGTTTGAAACTTTCCAAATATGGAGACTTACTATTTTGGGAAAGAAATTTAAGATGAATTATCTTACCATGTTTTCTTTATACGGTTAAAATGATAGTTATATAACTCTAAGTATGTGATTACTAATAATGGCGATGTCTCGATTGTAGGTTATGGACGGACTAAGAAGGAACTCAAGGATGAGCATTTCCAAGGTGGTTAAGAGGTGCACCTTAAGGGTTAAGAGGTTATATGAGGCATGGAGAAACACCGAAAGAGAGCTAGAGAAAACAAAAGATGAGTTGGAGGAGTGGAAGAAATACTTTGATGTGATATCAAACG
This sequence comes from Campanula takesimana, assembly GCA_026119855.1. Lineage (NCBI taxonomy): Eukaryota > Viridiplantae > Streptophyta > Magnoliopsida > Asterales > Campanulaceae > Campanula > Campanula takesimana. Next base: position 431,961 of record JAOWBW010001102.1, read on the forward strand.
ACGCACGTCGTTATTTCTATGCAGTAAAGGATTTGGATCCGCAGGTAGGTAGCAGCAAATCTCCTTCAAGGGAACCAAGTTGAAAATGAAGCCCCAATAGAGGAGAACATGGTGGCTGAAGAAGAAGAAGTTGTAGAGATAGAGGTCATAGTGGAGGGAAACGAGGCCGCCCCAATTGTGATCGAGGATGAGGAAGAACTGGAGGAAACACCGGTTCGTAGGCCGAGAGGAAGGCCAAGAGGCTCAAAGAGTGCACCGAGGGTCCCTAGTGGAAGGCCTAGGGGAAGGCCTAGGAAGAATGTAGGCCGTGATTGAGGAACGAAATTTAGAGTTATTTTATCCTTAGTATTGATAGCTAGCTTAGTCAGTTGGATTCTTTTAGTAGAACTCTCGTTTTGTTTGGATTCCAAAATTCTTTTAATAAAGTTATTGAAGTTATTTTAGCAAATAGTCTTGTCAATTGTTTTGTTTTTAAAATCGTGGCAAACGAACTAATTAAAACAAGAAATAGTGGTCAAATGAAAAGACCATGAATAAAATTGGCTTAGTGAAACGGCCAAGTGAAAGTTAGTTTCGGTCGAAGTAGAATGATTGAAACAAGTATAAGCGGCCTAATGAAATGGCCAAGGCAAAGAAGAACCAAAGTAATCTTTTGAAATGAATGTATGATTGGTCGGAGAAGACGGCCAAATATAATCGAAAGTATGGTCTAGTGAAATGACCTATGAAAGTAAATCACGATTTATAGAAAGGAATAATAAAGGTAAGGGTATAATGAAACCTAAGAAATGTAGTAAAATTTAACAGAATGGGAAAGTGTTGGCTTAGTAAACGGCCATAGGTCTAGGTGATTGACCTTTATCTAAATAACAAGCCTAGTAAGGCGACCTCGGCGTATGTTGTAAGAGTAAAAGTATAAAGTACGCGAGGGCGTGTAAAACGTTTTGTATTCGCAGTATTAATAGATATCCTATTATCCTCAGATGTCGAGGAACAACAGAAGGAGCAATGCCGGAAACAATGGTGGACAAGATCCCAACATGACTAATTTACTGCAAACATTAGCTCAGATAATGGCTGGAATCGGCCAAGTAGTACAAGGATTGGCAGCTCAGCAGCAGCAACCACAACTTTAACCAGTGACACAGAGAGATCCTCTTGAATCGTTTTAGAAAAGAAACCCAGAGTCATTCTCTGGAGAGCCAAAAGATAAGCCAGGGGATTGGATAAAAGATATGGAGAAGATTTTTGAGACGTTGACTTGCACACCAGAACAACAGGTGGTATTCACAACGTTCATGTTTAAAGGAAAGGCTCTTAAATGGTGGGAAGCCGAAAAGAGAGCATCAGCTACGCGTGGGGATGAGGCCTTCACGTGGAACAGGTTCAAGACGATTTTTTATGAGAAGTATTACCCAGCAAGTGTTCGCAATGAGAAAGTAGCGGAGTTCCTGATACTGACTCAGGGCAGCATGACCGTAGATGATTACTGCGCTAAGTTCACAGAGTTTCTTGAATTCGCTCCTACTACTGTTAGTGAAATAAGGAGCTTTTTGGGATTGGCTGGTTACTATAGGAGATTCGTTGAAGGTTTCTCTAAGTTATCTGTGCCGTTGACAAGACTGACCCAAAAGGGAGTAAAATTCGTTTGGACATAAGAGTGCGAGAAGAGTTTCCTAGAATTGAAGCAACGTTTGGTGTCTGCACCAGTTCTTACGTTACCTTCTGGATCGGACGGGTTTGTGATATATAGCAATGCGTCGATTAAAGGATTAGGATGCGTGCTAATGCAGAATGACAAGGTTATAGCTTATGCGTCGAGACAATTGAAGGTCCATGAAAAGAACTATCCGACTCACGATTTGGAGTTAGCCGCGGTGGTCTTTACATTGAATATTTGGAGACACTACTTATATGGGACGACATGCCAGATTTATACGGACCATAAAAGTCTTAAGTACATCTTCACTCAGAAAGAGCTTAACATGAGGCAAAGGCGATGGCTTGAATTATTAAAAGATTATGATTGTGAAATCTTATATAATCCTGGGAAAGCCAATAAGGTGGCGGATGCGTTAAGTAGGAAGAATCATGGAACCCTAGCGACGTTAAAGCCTAAGGAGGTAAGTGCGTGGAGTCGCATTGAGGTGTTAGGTGTGAATGTACGAGTACAAGGTTATATGGCACATTTGAGTGTACAGCCTACACTGGTGGATAGAATCAAAATAGCGTAAGTAACTGATGAAGAAGTGAGCAAAGTACGTGCAAACTTAGTGGAAGAAAAATGGAAGGACTTTCATATGGGAGAGGACGGGATTGTGAGGTACCAATCAAGGATTTGGGTGCCAAGCAACGAAGACATCAAAAGAGAGATTTTAAATGAAGCTCATTGTTCGAGGTTTTCTGTGCATCCGGGAAGCACAAAAATGTATAGAGATCTGAGGGAATCTTATTGGTGGAACCATATGAAGGGAGATGTGGCAGAATTCGTGTCAAGATGTTTAGTATGTCAACAAGTAAAAAGTGAGCATCAAAGGCCTGCAGGACTATTACAGTCGTTACCTATCCCTGAATGGAAGTGGGAACACATAGCTATGGATCTAGTGGTTGGGTTACCGAAGACATTTAAAGGGTATAATGCAACTTGGGTGATAGTAGATAGGCTCACGAAATCGGCCCACTTTCTGGCAATCAAGGTGACGGATTCGCTAGAAAAGATGGCTAAGTTATATATTGATGAGATTGTAAGGCTGCATGGGATACCGGTGTCAATAGTGTCCGATAGAGATGCGCGATTCACGTCAAAATTTTGGAAAAGTCTACAACAAGCCTTGGGGACAGAGTTGACAATGAGTACAGCTTTTCACCCGCAGACCGATGGGCAATCAGAGAGAACTATTCAGACATTGGAAGATATGTTAAGGGCTACATCGTTGGATTGGCAAGGGACTTGGGATGAACATTTTCCATTGGTAGAGTTCGCGTATAATAACAGTTTCCATGCTAGTATTGGAATGGCACCGTACGAGGCACTGTATGGGCGAAAGTGTAGATCACCGACTTGTTGGGACGAAGTGGGTGAAAGGAAGTTGACTGGACCAGAAATTGTCCAAGTGACGGCGGACAAGGTTCAACAGATAAGAAATTGGCTTTTGACTGCGCAGAGAAGACAGAAATCCTATGCTGATCGTAGAAGACGTGATTTAGAATTTCAAATCGGGGATCAAGTATTTTTGAAGATCTCGCCAACAAATTGGAATTATGAGATTTGGTATTCGCGGGAAGTTAAGCCGGAGGTACGTGGGACCGTTCGAAATTTTGGAAAGAGTTGGGGCAGTGGCTTATAAGTTAGCCTTACCACCTGTGCTAGCGGGAGTACATAATGTGTTCCATGTATCGATGTTAAGGAAGTATATTCCCGACCCAAGTCATGTGATCGAGTATAAGCAGCTTAGAGTTCGAGCTGATTTGAGCTATGATGAAAGGCCCGTGAGGATTGTCGATCGCAAGGACCAGATCCTAAGGAAAAGAGTGATTCCTTATGTGAAAGTGCAATGGAGCAACCACACTGAAAGAGAAGCTACGTGGGAACTCGAGAGCGAAATGCGAGAGACATATCCCGAGCTGTTTTCAGAATGACGTGCGTTGGTTTGGAGGACCAAACCCTTTTAAGGAGGTAAGAATGTTGTTGGGTATGCTTACTTCTTGACCCTCCTATTCTCGTTAGAATTGATTGATACCATCACCTATTAATATTTTATGGACTTTAGGACCCTATGTAAGAAGTTTTATAACTTCAATTTTTAGCTTAGTCCATTTTATAGTATAGGCTTAGATCACAGGACTTGAAGCGGAAAGGAATGAAGATCCAAGTATCAGTGGTTACTGCGCAGGACTTCGCTGCGCAGGACACCAATGCGCAGGAATATCCTGCGCAGCATTCTTCCTCAGTTCAATCCATTCAGATCACCTAACTTGGAAAACGCTTTGAAGATGTACGCTTTTAAGAGTGTTAAGGTGTGCAGAATTGACAAAACAAGCACACTTAGCAGATCCAATGGTGGAGACGCGCTCAAGAGATATATTTCAAATGAAGACAGCTGTCAACCTTCTAGAAGAAGCTTTTTGAATTTGGTCTTCATGCTCAGTCTCCAACGGCTCTATATACCTGCGCACCAATCATATTGTGCCAGGTCATCAACTTTGATTAGAGCTCCAACGGCTATAAAGGACACATGCGCACCAATCATATTGTGCCAGCTCATCGTCCTTGCTCAGAGCTCCAACGGCTATATTCAAGCTCTCAGCTATAAATAAGCCAGCTCATCTTCATTTCCAAGTTGCTAGAGTTTGTGCTTTATAATATCCTTGAAGTTCTGAAGATTGCTGCTTACTATTCACAGATTCAAGATCAACCTTCAACCTTCATACCTTCAAACTCCTGCCCAGATCCTAAGCCTTAAATCACCAGAATTCTTCGTGCTCTTCATCTCATAGATTCATAGAGCCCAGAATTTCTGAACACACACACACCTCTTGAAGCTTTGATCATTAAGATGAGATACACCGGTTTAGTCTAGGATTTTCTCTTCATAGATTATAGATCTTTGAGATAGTTGTGTTTCATTGTTGCATCTTGTAACTCTCTCATATAATAAGATCTCCTTTAGAAAATCCAAGACTAACCATCTTGGTAGAGGACGTAGATCTTTCATCGATCGAACCTCTCCAAATAGCTTGTTCTTTAATCTCGCTATTTACTTTCTGCTAATCATTTCTGAATTACTGCTTTGTTTGATCTTATCAGATTGCTACTATTGCCGCTGTGTTTGTTATTGCTTATTTTCCTTAGAACATTTTATCCAACTCTTTAAGCCAAAACTTAGCGCGTGCGTTTTTATCCTTGCGCAGCTTTTTACTGCGCAGGTGCTGCTTAAAACTTCCGTTGTGCATTTCACACTCTCACTGCGCGCTATACTTAGCTTATTTGAGAACTGTGCGCATAAGCCATTGATTTGCAAAATGGTTTGAAAAGAATTTTAAAACGCTATTCACCCCCCCCCCCTCCTCTAGCATTTTTTATACCCTTGTTGCCCCTTTGGGACCAACAAGTGGTATCAAAGCTAACACCTTCATAAAACTTGTTTTGTTTTTCAAGCTTAACATCTTGGGTGCCGATTCAAGATGGCTTCAAAATCTTGGGCAATGGCTAACTATTCACATGTCCCAGTGCTGAATGAAGATCACTTCGAAATCTGGAAGCACTGCATGCTCACTCATTTTTCTTCTATCGACGAGATCCTCCACGACATCGTTCTTGAAGGACCTTACATTCCAATGAAGGCCAATCCAGATGCTGCTACCAACAAGGATAATCCTACAATCAAGAAGGCCAAAGGGGAATGGACTGATGAAGAAAAGAAATGGGTTGGCTATGATGGAAGAGCAAGGAACATCACTCTTAGCACTCTAGACCTCTCCACGCACAATCAAATTGTGAGCGGTGGAACTGCAAAGGAACTATGGGATGCTATTGAAGGATATGTGAATGGAGACAAAGTAAGCAAGGAAAACAAAAGATTTGTGGTGCAAAGAAAATTCAACTGCTTCATGAGAAAAGATGGTGAAACCTTGAGACAAACATATGATCGCTTCTGTGCTGTTGTAAACTCTTGTAAATCTCTTGGAACTACTTTCACCAATAAAGAAGTCAATTCTCAATTCTTAGATGCGCTAGGTTCCAGATATGTGCACAAAGCAAGTCATCTGGAAGATTCTGGATTTCTAGATACTTGGCCTCTGCGCAGCTTATACGCTAACTTAAAAGTGTACGAGCTAAAGCTTGATCGAATCGACGAAACTGAAGGCAAAGGAAAGCTTGTTTCCTATGTTGCGCAAAAGGAACCTGCGCCTGCTCAAACCTCAGATAAAGTCTCTACTTCCTCTTTACTCGAAATGGATGATGATGATTTCGCTATATTCGTTAAGCGATTCCAAAAATTCAGGAAATTCTCTAAACCTGGATCCTCTAGCAAACCACCTGCTAAATTCTCTCGTGGCAGAGACTCAAAGAAAGATGAAGAATTGGTCTGCTACAACTGCAGAAAGCCCGGTCATTTTACTTCTATGTCCCCTCTCTTGTAGACGAGTTCTTTGAGAACGCAGAAAGAGTCACCATGACACACAAGCAGACTCGTGAAAAGATTGATGTTATCCGCTCAGTCGTTTGGAATTACTCAGTGCGCATTGTTCCTGCGTCACTTAAAAAGCTTTGCGGATTTAAAGTGGATGATGCGCCAGAAGCTTATTCTGAAGCTAAACAAAACAAGCTTGCGCAGAAACTGGTTGGGGAACCTTCTCTGGTTAAGAAGTGGAGCGTTCATGATCGCAAGGAGTTTGGTGAGGTAATGTATCACCTTTGCACCATTATTGGCGACTCCGTAAACTGCAAAAATGGAAATAAGGGCAAGTTCATTTCCAAGCAGTGGGCTTATTGTACTGAGGTATATAATGGCGATGCTTTAGACTGGTCCTCTGTTCTTTTTGACGAGCTATGGGACGCATCGGAGAGCTATGACAAGCGCATGGACAAGAAAGTAGCCAAGTACAGAACTCACTGTAGGCTCTTATCCAAATTTCTGATGAATGTCTCTGAGCTGCGCACCTTCGTGCAAAAGCGTCCTGATCTCAAAGTCCCCTGCACCAAGACATATTCCATCTCTCACCTCTACTCTCTGCAAAATGAAATTGGTCGCAGTGATTATCGCAAGATTTGGAACAAGGACACCAGCCCAGACAAAGATGATTGGGTTGATAGTGATGATGATGGAGCCCTTCAACCCAAAGCAAAGAACACTGCCGCGCAGCCATCGAAGGCCACTGCGCCTACTGAACCTGAAACTGCTGCTGCGCAGGCAAAGCGCAAAGGCAAAGGTATTGCAGAACCTATGCCAGAAAAGGTGAAGGAAATCCCAAATGTCAAATCAACTGTTGGCATTAAAATTGGATCTGGTTTACCGCCACCTGCTCCCAAACCTTCAAAGAAGCGCAAAGATCCTCCTGCGCCTGCTCCCTCTCCTGCCAAAACCAAGAAAAAGCCTGCTTTTACCAGACTTCCTCCTGCGGCTGCTATGGTTGAAGAAGACAGCGAGTCTCGAATGGATGAGACTGCTGCTGATGCTGCTGATGATACAGCGCAGGGGGAGCAAGATCCAAAGGCTGCTGACGCCCCTCCTGCTCAGAGTCCAGGAGATAGTGATGATTGGATGGATGAAGCTTTTCCCGCCTCCGGTACGCCTGCACAGACCGCTGCTGCTGCACCTGCCAAGGATCCTCCTCGAACTCCGCGCAAGAAACAGGTTGTGCGCAGCACTGCGAAAGGACAGCCAAAAGCTGCGGCTCCTCCTTGTCCTGAACCATCATCAAATGCCTTCCAGCGCCTCAATATTCCGATTGGAAATACTCAACCTGGCACCTCTGTCCTTCATGATGATTTGGACTTGGAAGATGAGGATGCGGATGAGGTTACCAAGTCTGCGCAGGGCGATGATGCTGCGCCGCAAGCTCCTGTTAATCCTGAAGGAGAAAAGGAAGGGGATGTGCGCTCAACTGATACAGATAGCAGCAGCACGCACTCATCTCCGCATAGGTCTCCTGCTGCTGCTCCTATTCATCTCTCTCCCAAACAACCTTCTTCAACGCACTCTCCTCCCAAAGTCTCTCCTCCTCCTGTTCAAGCTATTCCTTCCGTTCCTACAGTATCTACTTCCTCTCTATCTTCCTCCGCTGATCTTCGCCAAATTCTCCAGGCTCTCAATACTATTCAAGTCAACCAGGTTGCTGCGCAGTCCCAAATGACTCAGCTCATTACTGCGCAGACAGCTATCCAAGAGCAACTTGATGCGCAGCGTTTAGAGATTGCTGCCATTAAGGGGGAGAATATATCAAAGGCAAGTACCTCCGCCGTCCCCTCTGTGCAACGCATTCCTGATGCATTAGACCAATTGGTCCTGGACTCTTTAAAGTCAATAGCTGGGATGCTTGAAAACGTCTGCACCTATACCGCTATCAATGATGGGTTTATAGGACTGCTTAAGCGTCTGCGCAAGAGCCTAGCCGACGGGTTGTATGAAGGATTTGCTGGGATGGAAACGATGATGTTGGAGAGATTGGAACAAGGTCCCGGTCCTGCGCATGCTAATTCGCTTAATATGGAATGTGTCAGGGAGTGCATAACTCAAGCGATGACTGATTTCGCGGATGGGTTCAACGCTAGGATGGATCAAGCCATGTTCGATATTCAAGCCAGCGTGAACACTCAGCGCCTCCACACTGACCAAAGACTCGAAGCAACGCAGGCCACCGTCATCAACACTATTGAAGCTGCTGAGCAGTCTTATTTTAATCAGATGATGGGACATCAAGTGCAGTATAGAGCCAACTTCCGAGAGCTGCGAGAAGATAACGCAGATATGCGCAGAGGAATGGCTACCTATGTCGGTGAGGCCGTAGCGTTCAGAAAAAGATTTCAAGAACTGAAGATTGAACTTATGAATAAGTTCAACAGTCTGCAGAATGAGCTACGTGAAGCCTTGCACCGGATCAACATAGACTAGGTTCTATGTAAATTTTTTTTTTTTTTTTTTTGTTTTTGCGCAAAGTATTTCTTTTGTGCGCATTTTTTTTGTGTTTTTTTTCTTATTCAAACTTGTAATCTGCAACTCTTTACATTTCAAGTTTTAATGAGAAAAATCGCATCATGTGTTTCCAAAACCTTGTTCACATTCAAACTCCTTGTTTGTGGAACAATGATTGCATTATTTCAACCCATGCGCATAATCTTAACTGCTCATATTCTCAACGCATAATGTTTAAACATTCAGTTTAAACGCATACTTAAAACTAAAACTCATATCATTTGTATGCGCTGAATGATACTTCTGTTTTTCCCTTTTTGTAAGCTAATCTTTGGGATAGACTAGAAATCTATGACATTGGCGAGTGTGTGCATTGACTTGAGGCATGATTAGCTATTCATATCTTTATGGACATGTTATTATCAAGTACAATGAATTGCCTTTGTTATAGTAGGTAATGGCATCAATCATTTAGGGGGAGATTGTTGGGTATGCTTACTTCTTGACCCTCCTATTCTCGTTAGAATTGATTGATACCATCACCTATTAATATTTTATGGACTTTAGGACCCTTTGTAAGAAGTTTTATAACTTCAATTTTTA
>JAOWBW010001103.1:0-68163 GCA_026119855.1 Campanula takesimana
AAAGGAGGTTTGTACGTAATTTTAGTACTATTACTGCAACTATCACCGAGTGCTTGAAGAAGAGTAAGTTTCAGTGGGGTTTTGAGCAAGAGCAGAGTTTTGCCCTAATCAAGGAAAAACTTTGCACCGCACCAGTTCTTGCTCTACCAGATTTTGATAAAATATTTCAGATGGAGTGTGATGCTCGTCGGTGTAGGGATTGGGGCTGTTCTTCACAAGAGAAGCGGCGGTGGCTTTCTTTAGTGAGAAGTTGAGTGAGGCTCGACAGAAGTGGAGTACATTATGATCAGGAATTTTATGCAGTCTTTCGGGCTTTGGCGACAGTGGGAGCATTATCTTGTTCAGAGGGAGTTTATTATATTTTCTGACCATCTTGCTTTAAAATTTTGCATAGTCAAAAAATGAAAATAAGATGCATGCTCGTTGGGTTAGTTATCTGCAGAAATTTCCTTTTTATATCAGCATAAATCAGGTGTGTTCAAAATAAGGTTGCTGATGCTTTGAGTAGAATGGTTTCTTTATTGCTCACACTGTCTCAGGAAATTGTGGGTTTTGACTTGCTGAAGGAACTTTATGAGGGTGATGCAGATTTTAAAGAGTTATGGTATAAGTGTGTGGGTAAACATCCTTGTGCAGATTTTCATATTCGGGATGGTTTTCTATTTAAAGGGGATCGATTGTGTGTTCCTATTTCGTCGCTGCGAGAGAAGATGATTAGAGACTTACATGGTGGAGGTCTTAGTGGCATTTGGGATGAGACAAGACTATTGCTAGTATGGAGGAGCGATATTTCTGGCCTCAACTGCGCGAAGGATGTGGTTCTATTGTTAGGCGTTGTTATATTTGCCAGGTTTCTAAAGGTCAGTCTCAAATATTGGTCTTTATTTGCCTTTACCTGTTCCTGACGATATATGGCTAGATTTATCTATGGATTTTGTGTTGGGTTTACCCTCGTACGCAACGGGGTGTAGATTCTTTTTTGTGGTGGTGGATCGTTTTTCCAAAATATCCCATTTATTGCTTGCAAAAAGACTGCGGATGCATCTAATATTGCGAAGTTGTTCTTTAGAGAAGTTGTCCGACTTCATGGGGTTCCTAAGTCCATCACTTCGGATAGGGATACCAAATTTTTTAGTCACTTCTGGGTTACTTTGTGGCGCATGTTTGGTACTTCGCTTAACTGGAGTTCTACAGCTCATCCGCAGACGGGCGGTCAGACAGAGTTACTAACAGGACATTGGGGAATATGATCAGAAGCGTTTGTGATGACAAGCCGAAGCAGGGGATTTGGCTTTACCACAGGTGGAGTTTGCTTACAACAGTGCAGTACATTCGGCTACGGGTAGGGATGGCAATTTGTCCGAAACCCGATCCGTTTCGAGGGTGATCCGATCCGTAATTTTTGGGTTCAATTTGCAATTTTATGATCCGTTCGAATTTCGGGTCGGTTTCGGCCTGCCCCTCTGATCCGACCCGATCCGACCCGATTCATATACATTACTCATAATTTTCATTATTACCCCTCCTTTATTAAAATATACACACAACCCTACCTATAAAAGAGAAAAATAGGGTTTAGAAATCAAAAGCCGCTTCTATCTGTCTCTCTCTCGTTTCTACGCCGTCGAACACGAGCTTCTCCCAGTTGCCGATCCTCGCCATTGCCGCTCCTCACCGTCGCAGCTCGCCGCCCGCCGTCGCCGCTTCTCCTTCAATCGTTCTCTCTGCCTTTCCGTCGCCGCTTCAGCCTTCAGGTACGACGCACTCTCCAAAATCCAAAATGCAATCCGCCGCGATGCCGTTCCGCTAGCCTCACCGTCCGAGCTCGCCGTCCAGGCTTCCTCTCGTCCGTTCCAGGCTTCCTCTCCGTCACCGTTTCCTCACCGATCAGGTAAGTTCCTCTCCGTCTTCGTCCTCAACGTCCGTTTCAGATTAGGGATTCAATTAGTAAAGAGTACTCAAATTAGGGTTTAATTTGTGTACCAGTTTGTATAATCTACCAATACCATGATTTCGATTTCCGATTCTGGGCTCAGCTTGCATTTTCCTTCTTTTTTTTTTTTTTTTTTTTGGAACAACAACAATGGGCTAGTTTCGGACGGATCGGATACGGATTAGGGGTAGTTCGGATCGGATCGGATCGGATTCGGATATTCATTTTCATAGTTCGGATCAGTCCTGATCCGACTCGAATCCGACCCGTGCCATCCCTAGCTGCGGGTAAATCACTTTTTTCTTTGGTCTATACTTCTACTCCTAGGCATGTGTGGATCTGGTACCGTTACCTAAGGGTCGGGGTGTGAGTCAAGCGGCGGAAATTATGGCCAGTGATGTGCAAGCTATCAAGGAGGCGGTCAAGGCTAGACTGGAAGCAAAGGGATTGAAGAATAAGGCTGCTGCTGATAAGAAGAAGCGGGTCAAGGTTTTCAAGGTTGGTGATGAGGGTGATGGTGTTTCTTCGCAAGGAGCGTTTTCCCGTTGGTACTTACAAGAAGTTACAACCTCGCAAATATGGACCGTTCAAAGTGACTCGCAAGATTAATGATAATGCGTATCTGGTGGCACTTCCTGATGATTTGAATATCTCTAATACATTCAATGTTGCAGATATTTATGAGTACCACGCAGATGGGGTTCTTTATCCTAGTGAGAACTCGGGGTCGAGTTCTTTAGAGGTGGAGGAGACTGATGTAGGAGCAAGACAGCTGATTCCAGGAGCGTTGCAGACCAAGCCGCAAACCGAGCGCCCGCCTGAATTTAATCTTCAGACGGCTGATCTTTCTGTCGACTTGAGCGCCCGCCTGGTCCTCACCAGGCGCCCGCCCGCTTGTCGGGCAGAGAAACTTACCAGTTCGCATTTTTTTATCGTTTTTGGCGCAGACTTGGGTTATTTTCGGGATTATTGTTTGTTTAGGTTTGTTATTTTGTTAGGAGTATAAATACTCTTTTCTTTCATTGTTCTAGGGTTACAACTTTATTTTATCAATTGAACTTCGTTCATAGAGAGTTTCTTCTCTTTTCTGGTGGATTCCAGTTTATTGTGTTTGAGGATTCATTGCTTGTGAATTCTTGTGATTAGTGCGCTAATCAGAATATCTAACGCCTCCGTGATGCGTCAGAACGATTCTCGCACATCAACCACATATAGGTTATGAAACACCATTAATTTGGACAAAACAATAAAACATGAAAAATAAACAATACAAGATTTTAACGTGGTTCACCCCAACATCAACGGGCTACGTCCACTGACCGATGAACTACTTCATTATATAATCATGGAATTACAAGCACTCGAGTTTTAATCAAGAAACTCGCAAAGACTCACCACTATAAACGGTATTACAAGAATGGAGGTATCTCTCCTTCTCAACATTCTTGAATACACACACAGTATAAACTCTTAACCTCACACTCTCCCTAAGGATCCCCTCTTGGTATGACCAAGGCACACCCTAAAATACTAACCACATACCCTTTATATAGCCACCAAAATAACAACTCTAATTATATTTTCCTAACATAACTAGGAGATATTACTTGGGCAACACACCAAGCAGAAGATCAAACCAAATCTCGTCAGTTTCTTTGGGGACCAAGACGTTCCTAATTACAATTAGAAAATTCCTAATTAAGCAAGAATTTGAATTTGAGCAAAATCCCAACAAATCTCCCCTTGACTCAAATTCCACCGCATTCTTGTCATCTTCGAACTTGCATCTTCCATAATCTCCACCTCAACCCACTTCATCACGTCGTCATCGGTCGTCTTCAACTCCATTCATGTTCCCCCCCCCCCCGAAACTTGTACCGCCGCTCTCCACTAGCGGGACACACCGCTTGATATCCATATCAAGAAGACTTTTGATACAAGGCTTCATCCGCAAGGTCACACAAGTGTAATCCCACACACCGCAAGCGCGGTCCACCTAAACCATCTTGTAACCATGATCTTCAAATTCCATTGATCGTCCCCCACAAATCTTTCTCGCACCAAAATTTTTCATGTGCTCCGCAAATGCTCCAATTAATCTTCAAAGCATAATGCTAAAAACTTCATGCACACCGCCGCACCTCCAAGATCTAAACCAAGCGCTCTAATACCACTTGTTGGAACGGGCGGAAGCGGTTCTCGCACATCAACCATAGATAGGTTATGAAACACCATTTATTTGGACAGCAACAATAAAATATGAAAACTAAACAAAACAAGATTTTAACGTGGTTCAACCCAACATCAATGGTCTACGTCCACGGACCGATCAACTACTTCATTATATAATCATGAATTACAAGCACTTGAGTTTTAATCAAGAAACTCGCAAAGACTCACCACTACACACTATAAACAATATTACAAGAATGGAGGTATCTCTCCTTCTCAACATTCTTGAATACACACACAGTATAAACTCTCAACCTCACACTCTCCCCTAGGGATCCCTCTTTGGTACCACCAAGGCACACCCTAAAATACTAACCACATACCCTTTATATAGCCACAAAATAATGAGTCGTTCTTGTGAATAATGCGTTTTACACTAGTCTTAGTGTAAAACGTGTTTTCCACATAGAAGGGTTATTGGGCAGGCACTTTCCGATACTGTAGGAAGCACTTTTCAATATTTTTACAACAGGCACTCTTTTTACCCAAAAGCAGACACTTTTTTTGGGACTTTCACTGCAGACACTTTTTTACCTTAGAGTAGGCACTTTTTTTTGCACTTGTAAAAAAAAAAAAAAAAAAAAAAAAACTCAGCAGCATGTTTTAAAATTCAAGCAAACACTTCTAATATTCAGCAGACATTTTTATATGTGCCTGCTTGAATTTTAAAACATGTCTGTTGAGTTTTTTTTTTTTTTTTTTTTAAATTATACTTTTATAAGTGCCTGCTGAGAAATGCATCTTGGAATATTGAAGAATGCCTCCTACATTGTCAACAAGTGTTTTGGTGAGTTTTTAAAAATTTTAAAACAAGTGCCTGCCCTAGTATTAAAAAGTACCTCCTGTAGTATTGCAAAATGCCTCCTACAGTGTAAAAAGTGTCTGGTGAGTTTTTGTAAGTAGCAGGCAAGTTTTTCTAAGTTCTAAAACAAGTGCATGCCCTAGTAATAAAAAGTGCCTCCTGTAGTGTTGCAAAATGCCTCCTGTAGCGTTAAAAAGTGGCCTGATGATTTTTATAAGTTCCAGTTATTTACAGCAATGCCACCGCATCTTTTAAGTAACGTTCCGCTTATTTACAAGTTTGCCACCGCTCAATTTAAAACACGTTTTACACTAAGTTAGTGTAAAAAAAGTTTTTCCCAAGATTTTGTGCAAAATAATAACTCTAATTATATTTTTCTAACATAACTAGGAGATATTGCTTGGGCAACACACCAAGCAGTAGGGTTGTGAAAAAAAAATGGAACCAGACCGGACCAATGAAACCGGACCGAACCAGTAAAATCCGGACCGGACCAATAGTATTGGTCTGGTTTTGGTTTAAATTTATATAGAACCGGTTGATTGGTTCGGTCTTGGTTTTAAGAAAAATATACACGGTTCTGGACCGGACCGGACCAATTATTTTTACACACACACATATATATATATATTGTAATTATTGTTTTTGGTCTTAACCGTCTGCCTAAGATAATAAGACATGTTTCTATGTGTAACTAAGTTCAAAAAAGTAACTCACAAAGGTCACAAACTAACTTACAGGCTTCATGTATGTTGAAATTAGAAAAGTGAAAAGATGTTATTTTTTCCCCCAGTTTATGGTGCCTTTTTCTTTTTTAAAAAATTTATCACAGTTTATGGTTAAGCCAAATAATTGATGTTCAATTTTTCTTAACTGGATGTCGTTTTGAGAAGAAAAAAATGCATATGGTAAAACCGTAGAACCGGACCGAACCGGATCAATAGAACCGGACCAATGACATCGGTTCTGGAATGTATTGGTCCGGTCTTGGCTCTAAATTTCTACAGAACCGTATAATTGGTCCGGTCCCGATTTTGTAAAATTTAATAAAAACGGACCGGACCGTGAACACCCTTACCAAGCAGAAGATCAAACCAAATATCGTCAGTTTCTTTGGGGGACCAAGACCTTTCCTAATTACAATTAGAAAAGTCCTAATTAAGCAATAATTTGAATTTGAGCAAAATCCCAACAAGAAGTTCACATGTTCATCCGAATGATTAACCAATCCCTCTTTTATTTTATTTTTTTTGAATGAAACAGATTGCGATTACTAAGCACCATATAAGTTGGTGATGGCTATTCACAAATATTGGAAGCCCATACTAAATAGTAGGATTATTATTATCTTGAGCAACACGAGATATGAAATCAGTTGTGGCATTTGCACATCTCCTAGCTAAAGTAACAGAGTAGCGTGGGTATGAACCCAATACATCCTTACAAAACCTGATTAAACATCCAAACTTAGTAAATGACTCAAGAGGAAATACAACCCTTGTGAGGCGATTCTGAGACTATTGCATTGCTTGAAGAAGATCCATAGCCTCGCCCTCTTCAACATTTAGGAGTCCATGAAGCACTGAAGTCCGAGCACGAAAAAAGTTTCCATGTTAATCCCGAATGATTAACCCCCATCCCGTTTGGAGTGTATCCTGGAAAAAAGATGAATCACAATTGATCTTCATAAAAGAGAGAGGCGGTGGATGTTATCCTTCACACAACAAAGAAGGTGCAATTAGGGAATTTGGAGACGTGGTTGAGGGTTTGGAAATAGCTGCACACCATTGTGTGTAAAACTGTGTAGCCGAAAGATAGACACGAGAGGGAATAGAGATGCTTCACCCCTCCAAATGCGATTGTTACGTTCACGGCCAAAAAATAATTCCTTGGATATAAATAAAATAATTATTTTATTACTTTTAAATTTATTTTTGAAGATAAAAAATCAATTTCCTGCCAAACAAAAAATATAATAATAATAATCAATTTTTGTTTGCATTAAAGTTTTTATTTAAATAAAATTCAAAACCATAAACTAAATATGTTTACTATTTTCTTACTCAAATACCTACCCCGAATTGCAGATTGTGCTCTATTGGGAATTTAAAATCTTCTCCGGAGCCGAGAAATCTGACGGCTGCCGGAGAAGAAGGCCGGAAGGGGTGTGCCGAGGTGACGAAGGGAGAGAGAGAGAGAGAGAGAGGAAGTATAATGCTGTAGGTGAAAGAATGGAGAGTAAGGGTGCGCTCCCGAGTTTTAGAATGAGAGAAGGAAAGGAATGGGGAGGAATGTGATATATTTTCCTTCCTAAGTTGCTCCCAATATTTTTTTAAGAAGGAAATTGAAGCAATAGAAAGGAAAATTAATAAGATTTTCCCTCCTACACAATCCTCCAAAAGTGGGAGGAATTGGAAGAGAAAAAAACTTTTATAAACAAACTTTTATGATCAACCTATATTATCCCTCAAATATAACCTTCTATTTCTTTCATTAAGTGTACAATAGTAATTCAAAGTATTTTCTTTCACTTTCTTTCATAAACTAAGGAGCACCCCCATAAGAAATCTCATTCCCTCCCGTCCCCTTCCTTCCCCTCCCCTTCCATCCCCTCCCTTTCCTTTCTCTCCATTAAAAAACTCGGGAGCGGATACTGTTTTCCCACTCTCCCCACACTTTTAAAATATACCATTTAATCCCTTAAAAGTTACTATGAATTCAAACTAACAGATTTGTTAATCATGTGCCGTGTACATGACCACTTAATGAGTTTTTAACGAATTCCATTAAAAAGACCTTAATTGGCGAGAAAAACTCGTATTGGACCCTGATGTGGCGAAAGAAAAAACATCAGGTCTTCTGCCGAAGACCCAACATTTCAGGCCCTAAATTGCAGTTAACCCTAAATTATAACAAATTAATAAAGTATACTCATATGACTAAAAGATTGCATACCACCTCTGTCCCGCGACGAATAGGATTTTGGTAGTTTTTTTTTTTTTTTTTTTTTTTTTTATACTTTGACAATGTAATTAAATAAGAAATAATTATCCTAATAAAAATTTAAAAATTGATATTGAGAGTATTATTAATTGTGATACAATAACAATTTTTAAATTTTTATTTGGATTATTATACTTTCTCCAAAATACTTGGTCAAAGTAAAGTCAAGTTTACCAAAATCCTATTTCGGGCAGGACGGAGGGAGAAATCAAATCGAAAGTACGTTGGTTGGATATTTAGGTTTAAGCAGGGGTAGAAATAAAGTCACAAAATCTTGCTCACAACATGTGTTGGCGATATTTTATTAGTTACATCGATAGTGCACCCGCCACACTCTTTTTAAAAACACTAATAAAATCATTACACCTACCTATGATTTTGTGAGCAAAAATTTGTTTATTTTTTAGCCCCAAACATGGCTCTTTAGGTTTTGATGATAGTTTAAAAATTGATGATATGTGTTGAGGATTAAAAAAAAAAAAAAAACAATCTCAGTGAAACATTTGAAAATGAAAGTGGGATAATACTCTAGGGTGTTCTTATACACACCCCTAAAACTTATGAATATACCCGTAACAATACATTACAGTGTTGTATCATCTAAAATTTCAAACATTCTACAGGTATACTGTATTCATAAGTTTTACGGGGTGTGTATTAGGGCTGAGCAAGAAAAAGTTAGAACCGGACCGAACCAATGGAACCGGACCGAACCAAAGAAAACCGGACCGAACCAATACTATCGGTTTGGTTCTGGTTCTATATTTCTCTAGAACCGGTAGATTGGTCCGGTCCCGGTTTTGAAGAATTTTAACGTCGGTTTGGACCGGACCGGACCAAATATATATATATATATATATTGTTAATTCACATCTCGTTAAATTGCTTTCAATTTAAACATTAAACACTAAGTATAAAATCATTCCTAACATGTACCACTGGAATTAAGTTTCAAGCGTGTTAAAAGTTGTACAAACTGGAAATGCTCCATGAAATTCCATCACCTGAACATTCTGAAGGTTTTTTCACCAAACATGAGATGAAAATTACTAGGAATTGTAATATGTTTTGTAAAAGATGGTTGCTTTGCACTTACTGTTGAGTTGTTAAAATATGTAAAACTAGTATTTAGTATATTTAGTAGAACCGGACCGGAACCAGACCAATAGAACCGGACCAAATGTTATGGTTCTTATGTGTATTGGTTCGGTTTTGGTTTTAAATTTTCATAGAACCGCATCATTGGTTCGGTCCCTGGTAGTATAAATTTTTAGTAAAAACCGGACCAAACCGGACCGCGAACACCCTAGTGTGTATAACAACACCCGATACTCTACTCTATTACCAGTTGTAGATGGTTGGACGGGTTTGAAGGAGACGAGGGCCATGACTGCCTAAACACAAAATCAAATAAAATATCATGCAGTCATCTCTCTTTATGGGGCCCTCCTCCATCGACGGCCCGGTGCTTCCATCTCTCACTGTCACACCTCCTCCAATCTGTTCGGAACCTCGCTCATCTGGTCCAACCGTCGCCGGAGCACCACAATCAGCCGCCGGCTTTCGGCATCCGCCACCGCCAAACAGAATCATTACGACGTGCTCGGTGTCTCCCTTGACGCTTCTTCCTCCGACATTAAAAAGGCATTTCGTCTCCTCGCTCGAAAGGTACATACTACTCGCTCTGCGCGCACTCTGCATCTCCTACCGTTGTTTGCGTTTGAAATCAATATTAGTCGCTCGCTATGGTTCCGTAATAATACTTAGGGTTGGCTGTGAATGTGATATTGATGATGTAGTTTTAGGGCTACGTAATTGTTTGATTTTGTGTAAGCTTGATAGAAATGATAGGTCACGAATGAATATTATTAGAAGCTATTTTTAACGCTGTCTGGAGAAAAACTCTAGTTCCAGTCCAAATGCTGCTGGAGTTAAGTCTTTCTCAACACCTTTTGCAGCAGTATAATTCAATCTGTTTTGCTTATTTGGTTAATGGAGGGTTTGTTTTGGCCAGAGATTTAATAGTTGATTATGGCTAAAGATTTGGTAGTTGATTATTTCCAGAACTCGACTGTATATACCTCTTTTTTTGGTCTATCCGTAGCAAAGAAATATCTAATGATTTGCTGAAGGCTGAAGGTTACATTTCCTGTTTATTTTGAGAACATTAGATGCTGTATTTGTAGGAATTACTATCTGATGACGCCCTAGATTTCTGGGGTCACGGAGATAGAACTCCAACTTTGCTGTCTCTTGATCCTGATCACAACACAAACAAGAACACCGTTAAGACCAAGGCCGGGTTGGAATCCGGCTTAGGCCCTCGGGTGTGAGAGTAAGATCTCTGAGGAAAACCTAAGTAGAAAGCTTGTGAAAGCCTTGTGTGTGTGAATAGGATAGAGCACGTACCTGGCCCATGGGGGCGGATAGAAGTATTTATATGAGTAGAAGAAGGAGGTAGGTTTAAGGTACTAACCGTCCTTGTACCGGACGGACACGCGGCAGGTCCTCATTGGTTCGCCAGGGGAGTGGCTGGGAACGTGACGTGTTGTCAGGGAAACATGGTTCCTCCACCAACCGTTATGGTGTGTCAGGCACGAACAGGTAACGTCTGTTGTACGTTTATGACAGCTGGCTGCTACGGGCTCCGGGCAGGTGGTTGAGTGATCAACACGGGACCCTAAGAATAGCGGGAGGCAGAGCTACCTCGGTTGCTGTTATCACGAAGCCCGGGTATCTCGGGCTTATAACCTGCGGGCTTATCCGGTTTGACGCGGTCGGACTCCCTTGTACTGGCTTTGAACCGGGTCCGGTCCGATGAACGATGCTCGGTCTTATCAGTGGCCCCTAACTCCGAGGGTCAGCTTATTTATGAGCGGCGCGAGGAGTTACGCTTCCATGTCTCGGCCCGAGCAAACTGTAGTAAATACGGGCACGGAATACCATGGGACGGGAGTCTTACAATGGTGGTTGATGACAGGACGGTGGGCCCCATGGGTCAGGCTAGTGACGTAGCTGTCAGGTCTTTGATATGACAAGGAGCACGCTCATTAAATGCGAACCGTCATTGGAATTCGAAAAAAGCTGATTCCCGCCTCTTCGTTTTCCGGGTCTAAGCCGGGTCGCTCCGGATCTGTGGTTTAAACCCGACCCGTTCTGGGGATATAAATAACCCTAACTGGCTTATTCAAAGACCTTCGGCATTTATAATCTTTGGCCATCGCTCTTGAGAGAAATACCGCTGATAACGACGCTGATTTGCTTCTTCCGTTTCCTTAACTCGTTCGATTTAACAGGTAGTGCTTCCCTTTTCATTTTCGTCGCTGGTTTCTGATTGCTAACTTTTCGCCTTCGGTCCTCTCCACCGTTCATCGGGGGTAGAAACTTAACACGCCGTGTTTTTATAACTTATAACATCACGAACCAAGCTTTTAACTTTTAACCACCGAATCTCCGATTTCTAACCGGTTAACTTGTCTCTTTCTTAGGAATCCTGGGTCCACCTTTGATTTTATAAAGTTTTGTTGAAAAACCTTTGACTGTGATTATGGATGAATTGGACCTGGGGAGAATGCTTCGTCCGGACCTTTTTGGTTGTTGTCGACGAACGGGAGGGATTTACCGGTACCTGATAAATGCCTGGAAAAGGCTTTCCCGGGATGCTTTTCTGACCATAGGGATAGTCTATGAGTGGGACTCTTGGATCCTACCCCTGCTGTGGGAGACAGGCCCCTTAGTTCATTTTGACTCGGGGAGAATGAGGGTAATAGGGGGCGAGGAACAGTTAGGGGTTTTCGTGAAAGCGGTTTTAACTCGATTCCCCGATAATGTAGATATGGCCGGTAACGCTAGAAGGTTGGTGAGATTAGGTGGAGACCGCGTGTCTGCAAGCGGCTCTAATGCTCAGTCTTGGTTGGATGTCCCTCTGGATGACGATCTGCCCGTTCAAGGCCATAACCGCGATGTTTCCGTGGGTGCTGGGGTGATTGAAGTGACCAGCAGCGGGGATGCTTCAGAGCGGGCTGATGATGGCGACGAATTCTTGTTGGATGAACCTGCCCGGGATGTCATAGGAGATGGTTCTTCAGATACCCAGTCGGACTCACGCGGGCAACTGGAGAGGTTGGCCCCTGATACTGCTCGCAAGGTCAACTTGCTTCGTTCCCCTGTTAGGATCGTAGATTCCTTTCCTGAGGGCCCCGATAACCGGAGGACCAGTCAAGCAGGTGCGTCTAGCTCTGGCGTGGGTTTGAGGGACGAAAGCGAGGATGATGATGGTGATGAGTATTTGTCGCAGTTCCGCGTCGACCCCAAAATCTATCTCGTCTACGGTCTTATTGAATTCGAGTCTCTCATGGGTGGGAGATCGATGACTCCTCCCTTGATCCGGGCCGAGAACCTTGCCTGCATATTCTACCCGGCTCAGTTTGAAAACGGGCTGCGCCTTCCCTTGGATCCGTTTCTTTGCGAATTTCTAGAGTTCACTCATTGCCTGCCTATGGACTTGACCCCGAATGCCATTCGCTACCTGATATCCTTTATTGTCGTAAGCCGCATGCTGGGGTATGAGCCTTCTTTGTCCGCGCTCCATATTTACTTCACCCATCAAGTCACTGCGGGCTGTTTAAGCTTAAAGACCAAACCGCGGTCTGAGAAGATTTTTTCCGCTGCTACTAACAAGTTCGATCAGTGGCAAAGATATCCTTTCGTTATTCAGAACCGTTTAGGCTGGCCATTCCCTCGTCCTGACAATTTAGCGCCGATTTCGATGTCCCGCCAAAACTTTCCTGATCCGGAAGAAGGCCGAGAGCTGAGCGCGGCGATGGAGGCCTATCTTGCCCGGTTTACGAAGAGGGTTACCCTGGACGACCAGTCCGTTGTGGAGACTCCTCAAGTTTATGACGTCTCAGCAATTATTAGCGATGAGGAGCTCTTGACCTTTGCCGGGGTGGCCCCGAGGCGCGTTTCTGGCCCCGAGCCCAGGGTCATCATGGCCCCTATGTTACGAGATCCTGATTGGAAAGTTCACCAATCATTTGCTTTCCTTTCTGATTGCTCGGCCTGTAATTCGGGGGAGACTTGCCCAGACCCTGGTTTACTCGGTCTCTTTCATTGTATACTTTCGTATTATTTTTCTTGTCTTCTTTCGCTTTGTTTTTACCCGCCTGACTGTTGCTCTTGTT
Source organism: Campanula takesimana (assembly GCA_026119855.1). Classification (NCBI taxonomy): domain Eukaryota; kingdom Viridiplantae; phylum Streptophyta; class Magnoliopsida; order Asterales; family Campanulaceae; genus Campanula; species Campanula takesimana. Next base: position 13,154 of record JAOWBW010001103.1, read on the forward strand.
CGCAGACCCAAACGATACGATGCCACCCAAGTCCGCCGCAGAAATCAAGGTCGCGGCCAGGAAAGCCGCAGCTCTTGAAAAGCAAAGGAGAGCTGATGCCATGAAAAGGGTGGAGGCTCCTGGGGTCAAGATCCCGGTCACGGACAAGGTTGATAAGTCCGGGGCGGTGGTTTCTCAGCCGCAACTGACCCGGAACCTTCCTCCGAATCCCCGCCAAGGCGCCGGCCGCGGTAAATCAGTGATTGGAACCGGACATTCCTCCCAAGCCTCCGGCGGTCTGTCTGCTGCCGAGCCCACGAAGAAGCGCCCTGCTATCGTGGATCCGGCGTCCCCTCAGAGGGATAAGTATCAGAGGGTTGGCTCTTCCGCCGGTGATTTCACGGTCTTATCTCCTTCGAGAGGGACCCTATGCTCCAATTTATTCCCGGTGGAGTCCATTGAGGACAGAGAGCGCGCCCGGGAGTTCGGGCTTAAGATAGCCAAAGCCCCCGAGGTGTATGGGGTGGATCTACACAGCCGCCGGAGCGCTAATGCCTATGTTGGTGATGGGCTGATGCACCGTCTATATTTTCCAGATTACCAACAGAAGGTCTTGGCTGCTTCGAATCCTATCGCCGCCGCGGGCAACGTTGGCCTGTGCTTGACCGAGGTTCGTTTTTGACTTGGGTTATATATCGTGCTTCTCTTCGCATCGTAGTCTAATCACCTTGTTATTTGCAGATTGCCAACGAGGTTATCTATTTGCGGACCCAACACGAGTCTGATGCCGCCGTGATCGCGGCGAGGAATAATGAACTGATGTCGGCGAGGGAGGAGGTCCAAAAGTTGACCAAAACTGTGGAGAGCGCCGGCCAGGAATTAAAGAGTAAAGATGCGGAGGTCGTTAGCGCGGCCAAGGAGGTATCTAAATTAAGCAGTGAACTGGCCGCTGCTCGAGAAGCCAAGGAGCGGGCTGAGGCTGAGAAGGCGAGTGTCGACGCTCGCAATACTGAGCTCCTGAGGTTGTTGGAGGCGGAGAGGAAGAAGTCCGCGGAACTGTCCAACAAAGTGGATGAGCTGGACGGCAAACTTCTTGACCAGATGCGCTATGAGAATGAACGTGAGCGGGTCTTGGAGGAGGAGAGGGGCAGGGCGGTTGCTGAATTCAAAGAGTCCGCAGAGTACTCCGACAAATTATCCGTCGCGGGCAATGAGCAATATGAACAGGCGGTGCATACAATTGCCCGGAATCTGGCGGCCACTGGGAAATATACTGCCCAAGAGATCACTATCCTTTGTTCCATCGTGGCCACGGATCCGGAATGTTTTAACGGTCATTCCTTAGTACCTTTTGCCGATCATCAGCTTGAAGCCTTGCCCGAGTCGGTTCGGAATGCTCTGCCTCCGGTTTCACCTGTAACCGTTCAACCTTTGATCAAAATGATAGATGACTTGCGGTTTACGGGTGACGAATCCGCCTTGTCTCTGGCCGCGGCTCTGGAGAAGGTATTTGGCCCCAATGGCCCCTTCGTTGAAGGTATTGTTCTTCCCTTTTCAGCTTTTGCCTCCGCTCTAGCCGAAGCATCTGAAGCTCTGGCTCGTTCTACAGCTGACCATACTGCCTCTGATTCTGTTCCAGAAGTGGAAGTCAACCCGCCGCCGGGCAGCTGAAGATCAAACCGGGCTGCGTCCTGGGGCCCTTTTTGTAATAGTATTAGATTCTGTGAATTTTGAACATTTGGCTCTTATTTTGACATGATTTTGTAATATACTTAATTGCTCTTCTTTTGATCCTTATTTCTCTTTGCCATTTACTTTCATTGTGTTCTATTGCTCATGGAATCGCCAAGCATTTATTGCTCTTTCTTAAATACTTTGTTTTTCATTATTATCTCCCTTGGCGGGCTTACGGTCTAGCTCGAGGGCGTATGACCGCGCATCGTTCATGAGAATTCATGCAACGGTATTTCCCTTGGCGGGCTTACGGTCTAGCTCGAGGGCGTAAGACCGTGCATCGTTCATGAGAATTCATGCAACGGTATGTCCCTTGGCGGGCTTACGGTCTAGCTCGAGGGCGTAAGACCGTGCATCGTTCATGAGAATTTAGGAAGATCTTTTATTTTAATGGGACAAACATAATATTATTGATCTTTCATCTTTTTTCCGCTCATGGAGCCGTACATCAACATTACAATGCATAAGGTAGAAACTAGGCGGATTTCTAATAACATGGGGGGAATACAATCTTCAAGGGTAATACTTCTTCAGGTGGTCGCTGTGCCAAGCGTTTTTCAAGTCCTTCCCTTCTTTGGTGAGGAGTTTGTAAGTCCCTTCTTTGATTATGCGGGCGATCTGATAAGGCCCTTCCCAGTTGGGCGAGAGCTTGTTATATCCGGGTTGTCTCCCCGTGACTTCAACTTTTCTCAGGACCCAGTCTCCCACGGAAAAAGACCTCTTGTTCACTCTTTTGTCATGATGGATTTTGGCTTTTTGTTTGTAATTGACCATCTTTGCCCGTGCTTCCAACCGTTTTTCTTCAAGAAGGTCTAAGTCTTTTCTCCGGGCTTCCTCATTCCTTGTTTCATCAAAATGGGCGACCCTGTAGGTGGGTAGGGCTGCCTCTACGGGCGCGACCGCCTCTGATCCATATGTCAAGGAAAAGGGGGTTTCTCCTGTTGAATTCCTCGTTGTGGTTCGGACAACCCATAGGGCAGTACTGAGCTCTTCCATCCAGCGACCGCTCCTTCCCTTCAAATTTTTGTGCAAGGCGGTCATAAGCAACTTATTTGCGGCCTCGGCCTGTCCATTTCCCTGCGGTCTTGCGACAGATGATTGCCGATGTTCTACGTTGAGTCTCTTGCATTCCGCCGTAAACTTGCTTTGGAATTGGGGTCCATGATCGGAGACGATAGCCCGGGGCAAACCAAACCGGCAGAATATATGGTCGTGGATGAACTTGATAATACTTGCTTCCGTCGTGCTAGTTAGCGCCTTGGCCTCTACCCATTTTGTGAAATAATCTACTGCGACCACTACCATTTGCGCTCCGCCGGGCGCTTTGGGATAAGGCCCAATCAAATCAATTCCCCACATGTCAAATGCCCAAGTTGGGGCTACCAGGCTCTGCTCCGTGGATGGCTGCCTTGGTATGTTGGCGAATCTCTGGCATTGATCGCATTTGCGGACATATTCCTCCGCATCTTTTTTCATTGTCGGCCAGTAATACCCGAGGAATCTGATCTTGTCGGATAATGTCCGTGCACCGGGATGCCCTCCACATACGCCCTCATGGACTTCGTACAATAAGTTGGTAATGGTCTCGGATTTCACACACCTCAGCAGGGGTTTGGTAAAAGACCTTCGGTAAAGCACGTTGTCAATGATCGTGTATCTGGCGGCTTGTCTTCTCAAAACCTTTGCCCGATCCGGATCGCTGGGAAGGATCTCCTTTTCTATGTATTCCGTAATCTCGTCTACCCAATCCTTCTCAGGCTCCCCTATCTGGTGGATTTCTACCCTGTCGATGGCCGGGCGTTCCGTAAATTCTATCCAACAATCCATACTGAGCTTCGCGATGTCTTCGTTTGTGATTCTTGAAAGTAAGTCCGCCTCGGAGTTTTCAGCCCGGTTAACCTGGGTCAGCTCGTGGTACTCAAATTCCCCCAACAGGTTTGCTGCAAGCTCCTTGTATTTGAGCAGCACCGGGTGATTTGTCTCATATTCCCCTTTGACCTGATTTACCACTAGCTGTGAGTCACTTTTTACGATCAAATTTGAGACCTTCATGTCCCGGGCTAATTCCAAGCCCGCTATCAATGCCTCGTACTCGGCTTGATTGTTGGAAACTGCGAACTTGAACCTTAAAGCTCGTTTAAACCTTTGACCTTCCGGGGCGATCAATAGGATTCCGTCGCCACTAACGGTTTTTCCGGAGGATCCGTCAACGCTTAACGACCAACAATTCTCCGGCCTTTCTTCATTATTCACAGCCTTCTTGCCCCGCCTTATCTTTGCCTTATCGGGCTGGTCTTTGTCCGCTTCGCTTTCCTTTACTTCAAACGTTGTTTCTGCCACAAAGTCCGCCAGTGCTTGTGCCTTGATGGTTTTTCGCGGGAATAAGTTATTTGGAACTCAGTCAGTTCTATTGACCATGACAGCATTCTTCCCGAGGATTCGGGCTTATGGAGCACTTTTTTTAGCGGGGTGTCCGAATAGACCGTGATTGGGTGGGCGATGAAGTATGCCCGCAGCTTCCGAGCGGCCATGAGCAAGGCGAAAGCCAGCTTCTCGATGTTCAAGTAGCGCCCTTCTACGGCGGATAGTGCCTTGGAGACATAGTAGACGGGCTTCTGAAGGTCGTCCTCTTCCCTTATCAAAACCGCAGCCACAGCGTGATCTGTTGCAGCCAAGAAAACGTAGAGTTCTTCACCCAAAATGGGACTGCTCAACAGCGGCGGTTTTCCCAGGTAAGCTTTTATCTGCTCAAAAGCATTCCGGCAGTCCTCGTTCCACTCAAACCCCTCCTTTTTTCGTCCTTTCAAAGTTTTAAAGAAAGGCAGGCATTTTTCTGCCGACTTGGCGATGAACCTCCCCAAGGCCGTGATGCGGCCATTCAGCTTTTGTACCTCTTTAACACATCTGGGGGGTTGCATGTTTATTAACGCCATGATCTTCTCCGGGTTTGCCTCTATCCCTCTCTGGTTCACCATGAAGCCCAAAAACTTCCCTGCCTTTACTCCAAAGGCGCATTTGGATGGGTTAAGCTTCATATTGTTTCTCCGGAGGCTGGTGAAAGTTTCTGTCACATCAAGGTCGTGAGAGGTCTCCTTGGTCTTGATAACCATATCGTCGATGTAAGCCTCTAGGTTCCGGCCTAATTGATCATCAAAGACGATTCCTACCATCCTTTGATATGTACCGCCCGCATTCTTCAGGCCAAACGGCATGTTGTTAAACGTGTAGGTTTTGCCCGCGGCATAGAAAGCGCATGACGGAATATCGGCCTCCTTCATTTTGATTTGATGATAGCCGAGTAGGCATCTATAAAGCTTAATACTCTATGGCCGGCGATAGAGTCTACCAATTGATCGATCCGGGGAAGAGGGTAACAATCCTTAGGGCAGGCCTTGTTCAAATCGGTGAAATCCACGCACATTCTCCACTTTCCATTTGCTTTGGTTACCATGACGACGTTGGCTAACCACTTCGGATATTTGATCGGGCTTATAATTCCTGCTTTCAGCAGCTTATCTACCTCGACTTTGATCGCCGCTTTCTTCTCCGGTGAAAAGTATCTTTCTTTCTGGAGGACTCGGGTAAATGTGGGGTCGATATTCAGTTCATGTTCGATCACCTCTCTGCTTATCCCCTCCATGTCCTCTACGGTCCAGGCGAATACGTCTAGGCTTCTTCGCAACAGCTCTATCAACACCTTTCTTTCTTCCGCGGGGATCTCTAGCCCGACTTTTATTGTCTGCTCAGGGAATGCCGGATTTATGACCACATCTTCCAAAGCATCATTAGGGCGAATATCTGCAACCTCTCGGTCATGCAGTGAATCAATTACGATGTTGATATGCTCGGTTTCCGCGGCCATACGGCGGGCTCTCCTGCTCCGCTTGAATTCTGCCCTCGTGGAGTGGAAAGACAACGTCCCGATCATGGCCGTTCCTGCGACCTCTTTTTCACTTGCTTTGGCCCTTTTTGCCTCCCTCGGGCTTCCCAGTCTTTGCCTTGCTGCGCCCTCCTTTCTCTTTCTCTCTATGACTTTGAGGAAGAGCTCGGGCTTATTCTCGATACACGCGATCCCTGCAGGGGTACTGAACTTGATTTTCTGGTGAGGGATTGAGGCAACGATTCCAAGGGCAGCCTGGGCGGTAACTCCCAAGATCGCGTTGTACTGGGATTTCAGATCGATCACCATGAACGTGACACGGGCTGTTTTCTCGAACGGCCTCTCTCCAATGGTTACTTCGAAGTCAATGGTCCCTTTGGCGTAGACCGTATGATTCGTGAACCCTTCCAACAAGCCCGCATATGGGGTTAAGTGCGCCTCAGACATCCCCATTTCTTCTAAACAATGGAAGTAAAGTATGTCCCGTGAAGCCCCGGTATCAATGAGGACTCTTCCAATATCCGCTCTACCAATAGCCATCTTGATTGTTAACGGTTGTGTTGAGTGGAAAAGGGTAGATGCCAGTTCACTTCTTCTGAAACCGATCATTTCTTCTTGCTCGGGCGGATAGGTGGGTATCAGGAACACTTTTTCCAGTCGCCTGATCTGGGCGGAAAGCTGGGTATTGCTCGGGGCTTCCTCTCCTATGTATTGGATGTCATAACGTCCTTCCCCGTCTGCATTATTGTCTCTGACGTATTGAATATTTCCCCGCGGGGCTTCTTCTTTACTGCCGGACCCCGTGATCCATTTCTTTAATTCCCCGGCCTCCACCTTTTGTTGTATTATTTTCTTGAGCTGGAAACAGTCATCGGTAGAATGCCCGTGGCTTTCATGGTATCCACACCATTTCTTTTTGTTCGCCTCGTAAGGCTTTCTCTCCAGTGGAGGTGGTGGAGGCAAAGCTTCTGCCCGTAATATCTCAGTTCTCGGTGCGATCAAAGGGGTGAAAGCACTGTCATCGCCTCTTTTAAAGTTGGGCATGCCTCTTGGTCTGCCTCTACCTCGGCCACCATTGTTTCCCGAGTAGCCTGAGTGATGACGAGGGTCATGAGCAGGCTCGATTCTTTCCCTAACGCTCCTGCGGGCATCGGCCATAAATGCGGGCTCCACTCCGGCCATAGCGATGGCTCGGTTGTACATTTCCTCAGTTCCCTCGGGCTTTCGGCAAGCAAACTCCTGCCTCAAAGTATGGGATGTTAATCCCCCTAGGAAGCATAGCTCGATGTCGTTCCTTGTTAGATCCACAATCTGCTCGGTCATTTTCCGGAACCGAGTGATGTATGCCTTTGTGTTTTCCCCGGGGTATTGCTTAACGCCGCACAGGTCCGATTTTGGTCTTGCGGCCTCCCCTGCGCCCGCGAACGAGTTTAAGAACGAAGTCCGCAATTGCTCGTAGCTGCAGATAGAGCGTGGTTTATGGGCCAATAACCACCCCAATGCCTTCCCTTTAAAGGTGGAGGCGAGGGCTTTGCACTTCACGGCCTCATCTGTTGAAAATAGGGCCATCTGCCCTTCAAATCGCCCAACATGGCTTTTTGAGTTAGATGAGCCGTCATACGCGTCTAGCGTGGGCACCTTTCCTCTTTGGATCGGGGAATCACTGATCCATGACGCGAAAGCGTCCATGGGTCCAACGCACTTTGTTACGTTTTGCTTGGACTCCCATAGCTCCGCGATCATTCTTTGGAACTTTTGATCCATTATGTCCCCCGTTTTAGCCCTTTTTGCGGTTTCTGTAATTACATCATCATTTTTAACAATTGCCTTTCCTTTAGATTGGCCTCTTGTCCTTCTGGGCTGTGATTCTCCCTCCTCACTCTCCCCTTCATCTTCTCCCCTTTCCTCGTCATCATCTACGAGGATTGTCCGCCTTTTTCCTCCTACAATCCTTCTGGCCCTGCTTTTGGAGCTCGCCAGATCATGGGCTTTTGATTTTTCAGGGGGGCTTCTAGCATTGGCCTCGGCATTAAACAACTCCTCGAGGGCTAGATTCAACTGTAGCCCTTCCTCTACCAGGTTCTGCCTATCTGTGAGGATTTGGATTTTCTTTTGGATTTGATCAGGGGTGAGGGGAGTAACGGGAGTTTTTTGAGTTTTGAGAGCTTTGGAAGTTTCTATACGATCTCTCAGATCAGCCTCTCTCCTTGCCCTTTGAGAGGGGGTATAGGAGTTGCCACTAAGAGTCTTATTTCCCAACCTGGCAAAAACTGATCCCTGGGGCACTTGTCCCGAAGGGCTAGCATTTGGGTTTACTTCTTTCCCTGTCATCGCGAAGATTTCGTATGTCAAGAATCAACAGAAGAGACGGGGTACTCCTTTGGAAACGTGAAAAACGGAAGAACTAGATGATGATTTGAAACGAATTAGATTGGGAAAGCAAACGAAGCAAGAAGATTGCACTGGGAAGATTTTCGATTCCCGGCAATGGAACCACTGATGACGCCCTAGATTTCTGGGGTCACGGAGATAGAACTCCAACTTTGCTGTCTCTTGATCCTGATCACAACACAAACAAGAACACCGTTAAGACCAAGGCCGGGTTGGAATCCGGCTTAGGCCCTCGGGTGTGAGAGTAAGATCTCTGAGGAAAACCTAAATAGAAAGCTTGTGAAAGCCTTGTGTGTGTGAATAGGATAGAGCACGTACCTGGCCCATGGGGGCGGATAGAAGTATTTATATGAGTAGAAGAAGGAGGTAGGTTTAAGGTACTAACCGCCCTTGTACCGGACGGACACGCGGCAGGTCCTCATTGGTTCGGCCAGGGGAGTGGCTGGGAACGTGGCGTGTTGTCAGGGAAACATGGTTCCTCCACCAACCGTTATGGTGTGTCAGGCACGAACAGGTAACGTCTGTTGTACGTTTATGACAGCTGGCTGCTACGGGCTCCGGGCAGGTGGTTGAGTGATCAACACGGGACCCTAAGAATAGCGGGAGGCAGAGCTACCTCGGTTGCTGTTATCACGAAGCCCGGGTATCTCGGGCTTATAACCTGCGGGCTTATCCGGTTTGACGCGGTCGGACTCCCTTGTACTGGCTTTGAACCGGGTCCGGTCCGATGAACGATGCTCGGTCTTATCACTATCGTCACACCCTCATTCCTCAGTTCTGAAAATAGTCAAGAAAAAAACACACATCATAAATTAGTCTCGTCGTCTTCGTCCTTAACTTAAGGTTCTCTCTCCATATGTTGCGGATCGATTCCTCAGACGTTATTATTGCCCTGTAGTTGCTGTCATCCTTCCTGATAGATCTATTTTCATATACTATCATTCTATACTGCTGGTTACCTTCCAACTTTAACCAGCAGTGTGACAGTACCTTAAGGTCCCCGCTAGGGAGAAATACACCTTCCATTACCACCACATTTATTCTAACAAATCTTTGGCAAAGATCTCCATGTTTCCGTAATTCTCATCATATATCATTTCAATCTGTTTCGGAGTTTTCCCATGTGGATTTTTTCCTAATAACAATACGCTCTGATGAGGGGAAGACCCCATTATGGGTGAATTACGAAGTCTTCCTGAGAGCCTTGGTTGAAGAACAATGGTCACAGGACAAAGTTAGCTTAGGTATGATTTAGGATGTTTTGGTGGCGGAAAGAAAAAACTGGAGATCGTTGGTCTCACTACATATATCTGAATGCATAGCTTCTCCCATGGTCTTGAAGTACACAACCTGAATTTGGACGTTAACATAAGAGATGAGACGGGATTCAGACAAAGAGTAGTATTTCAAAGCACAGTCAACATCCTGAATGGCTTTTCAACAGGGTGATGGTGAAAATTTGGCTCGATTGGATCTATGAACGAGATGTTTCCGTGCTCTCATCACGAAATTTTAGGAAGATGAATCTCTGCTTCCTGAGACCTATCCCTTCACTGATTTCTTGGTTAGGTATGAGATATACTCGTTGAAGATGAACGCGAGGTATAACCAATTCAGAGTAAAATAAATGTCAAACATGAATATAGGACCACCTCCTGCTGTCCTTTTTTGGATGCCTTTTTAAGTTAAACTGCGGGAGATACCTCACGTAGATGTGATGGCCATTTTTCACGAGGTGGTAGTTGTTACACATTTAGAATTCGATAGAGGTTTAAGGAAACCCTTTTGGAGCAAAAACATGCGCAAGCTTAAGACCTTGAGTGCTAGGAAGTACAAACTACACTTGAATTGTTTAACAAGTTTTTTGGATTACAAATAGGCGCCTGAGAAATTCAAATACCTTCAGTGGATTGCCTTTAGTTGGCCGTCGTCTTCCAACTGATATCTTGTTTCTAAAGGCTTTTGCAGACTATAAATAGACGTAAGTTTATCAATATGCCTTTGAGAACATATAGAAAATTCTACAGCAATCATGATAATTGTAGATGTGAAAACCCTTACGTTGTACATGGCATCTACCTTTAGATAGATAGGAGCTCATCTGGCTCAGGAGCAGGTGTAAAAGGTTATTATTTTGGTTGGATTATCATGATTGTGTATTATTGCTAAGCAATTAGGACCAGAAGGCTGAATATCATTTACGACCTCCACTGAATTCATTGTGAAACGATGAATTTTGTTTATTTATATTTTTGAAGTATTTGCTATCTCAGGCCATGTTTAATTGGAAATGCAACAAAATAGTTTCAATCTCATCAAATTATGATATACCTTGTTTGCAGCTCAAAGGTAATACCCAATCCTTGGTTGATATTTTGCTCACTTTTGCTGGAAGTTTAGAATGATAATGGATTCAGGAATCAAGAAAAAAGTATAGATTGAGCAAACACAAGATAACATAAACGCTATCTGAGAATAACATTGTTATTAATGATGACATGAAGACAGCAGGGTGGTTAGGGGAGGGGGTCCACACAAAATATCAAGTTAAGCTTTAGAAGTAAGAAATATCAATAAGTAGGATTACAACAGAGTGTGATTTGACTTTGGAAGACAAAAGGATTATCAACAGAGATGCTTTACGGTTATATGCAACGAAATCCCAATTCTGTTACTTGGGTTCTATCTTCAGCTAAGAGGGCGGCGGTTATATGCAAGGAAATCCCATTTGTGTTCAATAATTTGCTATCTTATGGGTCGATTGGGTTTCCTTAATCTATGCGCCAAGTCAAAGTGGATTTTTCGATCGCAGGGAGTAATATTCTGGCAAACACCTTAGGTTTATAAGTAATCTTAAATTTCTAAGAAATTGATGCTTGAAAAGCACGAGGATTAAGAGATCTAGAAAGATTTTTCCTCTTAACTGAAAATACCACTACGATTCAGAATGCATTTAGCAGACTCAGCTAGTCGGATAAATGAGGGTTGTAGACAAACGATATCTCAAGTCACAATCAATACTATGGTTGATATTGTAAAAGGAACAGTTGTGTGTACTGCTGGGTGTTTCCCTGACCTTCTGTTGCGTAATAGTTTTTAGTCATTGCAAAGGCAATTATTCAACACAATACTACAACGTACATTGTAAACACAACACTTGTATAGTATGCTCTGCCTGCTCGTGTTTTCTGTTCACAGACATTAGTCAATTGCCTCTCGTCGGACTCATATTAAGAATGGTTTATTATTGTTATTTTATTATAATTACTATTGTGATTATTGGTTCTACACTTACTGAGATGGCTACTTACACTTTCATATTCATTGAACTTGTATGTCATTGAAGTATCATCCAGATGTTAACAAGGATTCAAGAGCTGGTGAGGTGTTCAAAAAAATTCATTGCGCTTACGAGGTTGGTAACTGTAACATTATTGGTTTTGATGTTAAGAACTGCATTATGTATGATTTAATGCTCTGGAAAAAAACATGAAAATGCGGGGTAAAAAGAATATATCCACCAAAAATACATGCAGACAATTTCTATCTAGAAAGCAGAAGTTGCTACTTGCAAGTCGTTTAAACAATAATTAGGACTGTTCACTTTTTATTTAAACCTCAAAAATTAATCTTATTTTGGATAAACGTACTTCTCCATGCATGAAGTTTATTCATTGTTTACTTTCATGCACAAGCTGCTGATGTCTAATGGTTACTGAATGCAAAGTACAGTATTCACATTTCTAATCATTAGAGAGGTCGAGATCTTCCCGTTTTGCATTTGAGGGAGATATTTACTGGGTTGTGATCAGTACTTTGGCAATTTCAGCCACGTTAAAGTCCACATCAATCAAAAATGTCATTTTTGCTTCCTGGTGTTAAGGGATAGCTTTTTATCAAAGGATTCAAATCTAAAACTGCGCTATGTGGTAGTAGAATACCTGAAAATGTTGTGGAACTGCGGGCTAGATGTTGGAAAATACCTGAAAATGTTTTGGAACTGCGAGCTGGATGATTAAAAGCTTAGGCTTTAATTGAGGAACCTCAGCAGCTTCCTCTTGTGAGAGTGAAGTGTTTGGTTGGAGAGCTCTTCTCGGACGATCAAGGTACGAAAGGCTGTTTGTTTCGATGAGGTGGAAGAATCCCACCTACTGTTTCTTCCATGACTTACTGTAATGATCTAGGGGCGCCATCATATCAGAGGCGATGAGGTCTCTTCTAACTCTGATCCCCGTGAAAATGTTAACTCCACTTTCATTATAGTTGTTGCTAAGAAGGTGCAGGAAGTGAGGAGGTCTAATTTGAGTCCTATTAGCTTGTGGACCCGAAGTTAATATATATTTGTCTGATGTCTTTGTGTATCCGTCCTTCTGATGGAGAGGCCAAGGCTTGGTTCTCATAGGGTATAGGGTTTTGACAAGGTGATCCTTCACTGTTGTTTTTCTCTCTATAACCTCTAATTTAGTTTTAGATGACTACATTCTGTTATTGCCAGTCAAGTAATATCCATAATATTCCTGCTAATCTCCTAAGTTTTGGGTACATTTCCAGTCATGGGAGTAATTTGTCCGAGTCCAGATTCCAGAAATCCTAGGATTAATGTTGTACTCGTTTCCTTGATTATGTTTCTTAAATTGGCATAGTTGGCCTTTTGGTTCTATATCTTTATGCTCTTTTGAGGGGTAATCCAAGGTTTCTCGTCTTTTGGGGCCCATTTGTGGAAAGACCGTTCATGTATCCAGGTGCGTCGAAGAAGTTTTTTTCATTTAGACAAGAATATACTTTAATCCTCCAGTTGTGGAAAGACTGTCAAGGTGTCCTGATCGGTGAAGGAGCTTTTCTGTCACGCGATAAAGGCTTCAGTCATCTAGTGTGTTTGTAGCATAGTTACCGGGAACTCCCAACCCCCTCTCGTCCCACGTCCCGGGAACACGCGTCCCGGGTTCACAAGGGAACTCGACCCAAAGTACTCAAACTATCGTACCGGAAAATAAACTGTCATCAACGTAGAATCTTGTCTGCATTTACAATCTTTTATGGTTATACGCCTTTACATTATACTCTTTTATCTCCCTAAAAGTATATATATATATAAATATATGTAAGTGTGTGTGTGTGTGTAAATATATGTTATTATATGCAACTTAGTGATGTGTTTTCAATATAGAGCGTACCACGTTCCCAATTGAGCCTACCCCCAACGTACCCAAAATTTACTAAGTCACGTTCCTCGTTCCCGTACCCGTCCCGCGTCCCGAAACGTCCCATGTTCCTGGTAACTATGGTTTGTAGTATTCTTTCTTGTTACCTCTTTTCATTTTGGATTTTTCTTCAGGTGGTTACAAACTTCAGGAAAAAATGACACTTGAATCCCTTTGGTGTGTGGTTGATGGGGGATAAGAGAGATTGTCTTGCAAGGTTGGATATGGACCATATGGTTTGGTATGTAAGGGTTTAAGAATATTTCCTTAATGACTACTCCCTCCGTCCCATAACAACTTGCACCAATTTGCTTTTTGGGTGTCCCATCAGTAAGTCCCACTTTCCTATAATGTTCACCTTTTTTTTTTGTTTACCCAACCCACTTGTCATACTCGCACACTTAAATTGTGGGTTCAACTCTACTCTTTATAGCATCAGTGATATTCCAATTCCGGGATTTATGTGGTTCATGTTAGTTGCTGAAAATTTGTCCCTCACAGTTTGAAATTTCGTTCCTCATATTTTCCTATAATATTTTCAATCGTCTCTATTCTTGGGAAAACTCAGGCAGGACGACCCTCTTCCTCCGGCCCCAATGTTTTTAGCTTTTCTTATTTTTTGCCATCCATAAACGGTGCTCCTCGAACACATTTCACAGTTTCAAATTTCGTTCCTCATATTATGCCTCTTTCTAATATTCAAGCGTCTCGATGTCTAATTTCTTTGCAGTAGGTCCATTCTGTGCCTTATCTAGTAGACTTCACCCCCTTTACCTGTTTACCCCTGCTGGGTTATTTAGTGTCTTGCAATTGTTTGTTATATTTTGTAGCGAGGTTTGAAGTCACTCTGAAACAGCTGATGGTTTACTTACCCAGCGGTGAAAGGGTCTTGGCACTATTAAAGAGAAAAAGGTTTTGGTGGTATAGGAATACTCCCTCCGTCCCAAAATGATCTTCCCATTTGACTATTCAAACTTTTTAAGGATATGAACACTTGCTTCACTAGTCATGTTGTGTTTATGCACATTTAAGCCCAAATTGGAGAAATGAGAAAAACTTTTTGGGACAATGAAAAAAACAAATGAGAAGATCATTTTGGGACAGGGGGAGTATTGTTTTGGGCAATTGACCGAGCTCCACGAGAAGAGCTTATTTTCCAACTTACTATAGGAGCATGTAGTCATTCTAGCATGTTTTTGGAGCGATTAGCTAGACTTTTGGAGCCTTTTCTGGATTGCTCTTTCAGATTCTGTCAAACCCTGATCAATGAACCTGCTGCTGCGCTTCCTGGGAAAAAGTCTGGGTGTTGTCTAAATTTGAGGAGTCCACATCTCTATAGAGGTCTTTCATGACAGGATAGGACACTTGCTAAGCTAAATTCTTTAGTTTAGATGTTAGAAACTTGAAACCTTCATAGTTCATACAATGAGTCTCTTTTATTTTTCAGTTTCCGTCGCTTAAGATGGCAGGCTTTTCTACTGTTGATGATACTATTCCAACTTTCTAATGAATAAGCTTGCTGAATTCACTCGAATTGTTACAGAAATAGCTGTCCAACACATTTAATCTCCAATCACACGTAAATATATTTGACGATGACTGATGTCTACTCCTGCTGCAATTCAGGCATGAAGTGAATAACCTATAGAACTAATTATTGGTAAGGGAGTATCCTTCATTAACAAGTTATCCTTGCATCCTTTCACCCCATTTTGCAAGAACTACTCATTTCCTTGACTTGAACTGATTCCTTACTAGCTCACTAATTTGGGGAAGTTAAGTATAGATGTGGCAAAAAACGTAAATACCAGAAATACTCCCTCCTTCCCAAAATGATCATCACATTTTTTTGCCATTACTACGACGGAACTTTGAGAAATAATTTTAAGTTGATTTAATTATCCAAATGAAAATCTAAAACTTGTTATTGATAGTTTTATTAGTGGCGAATCAATAAAAAGTTTTAGATTTTCATTAGTATAATTAAACCAACCTAAAATTATTGCTTAAAGTTCCGTTGTAGTAACGGCTAAAAAAGTGTGAAGATCATTTTGGGACGGAGGGAGTATGTCCTTTTTGGGGTTCCACCTGGGGTTTGTGAGCATAGTAGTGTTTGAGTTAGTTCATGATAATCTTTTATACTCCCTCTATCCCAAAATGATCTTCCCATTTGACTAATCAAACTTTTTAAGAATATAAACACTTCCTTCACTAGCCATATTTTGTTTATGCACTTTTATGCCCAAATTGTAGAAATGTGAAGAGCTTTTCGGGACAATGAGAAATGGCAAATTGGAAGATCATTTTGGGATGGAGGGAGTATTTGATTTCCTTGATTGATCCATGAAAAATATATTTACCATGTCATGCTAGTCTGGATTTTACATTTCTTCTTGAAACTTGTCTTTTGAAGTTAATGACGTCCAATCTCACACTCTATTTTTTGCAGGTATTATCTAATACCACAACACGAAATCAATATGATCGAGAGGTACGGTTACAATCGGAAGCTAGAAGATCATGGAAAAATAATTTGAACTATGACACTGAATTTGGAGATGGGCAGAGAATATACAACCGATGGGCTAATCTTAGACAGAGAACACGTCAAGAGCGATCTTGGGAAAGACATGAAGATAGAGAGGAGAGTTCTTCTTCCTTCTATTATGAAACATATGAGGAGTATGAAAAAGAAACACCCGAGGAAGAGAGACGCTCTTTCATTGAGTTGCTCAAGTCCTCCATCCTCTCTATATTTCTGATGAAAACTATTGGACCCCGACTATCCTTGACTTTCAGCAGCATAATGGCTTTGCTTGACCATAAGTTGGATGACGGATATAAAATGGGTTATATGATTGCGTGGGGGTTGGGGGGTATAGATGGCATTTTACTTACTTTGTTTCTCTCTCTTGCTAGATGGGTTTTTAGTAAAACGAGCAAGGGTGTTTTTACTCAAGTTGTTGGAGTCGCTACTCAAGTTGCTGCAGCCATTTGGATGGGCACAAATCTTGCGAGGCTTGCTGTAATTCCTCGAGGTGCGCTTATTACACTTCTTTATATGACAATTAAGTTACAATCTGATATATAAATATAGCTACTGTCACTTGTTGAATGTTGTTAGTTGATTAATGTTGTGTCGTATGATTTGCATTTACGAGTAGAAATGTATATGTTCCAAGTGTAGAGAACTCAACTATGTGCTTTTTTTTTTTTTTTTTTTTTTTTTTTTTGTCAAATTAGGTAATAGCTATATAATCTTCCAAGTTTTCTTGTTCTTCTTCTATTATCTATGTGGGTATGCGGTAGCTTATGCTTTCCCGGCAGTACTTCGGGAGATGTTTAGAATCTCCGGTCTGCTTACGGTTGAAAGTTGAGACCTTCATTTTAAATTCTGAGGTATGATCTTTATCTCGTCTTTGCTATCTTTTGGTACTGCTTTTTAGTTCTGGGATTGCCTTGTGCATTCAATCTGTTGTAGTAGGGCTGTTTTTAGGAATGGTCAGGGTTTATCCAGCAAGACTTTACAGTCCCTGTTTTGTTTAACCTAATAGCTTGAGTACACCCGTCTCAACTCGTTTAAATAAACCGAGTCGAGTTTGACAGGCTTCTTTTACTCGTTTAGCTAATTGAGTTTGAAACTCAATAAACCTGTTCGTGTACATGATTGGCTCAGCTTGTAAACTCAGTTCGAGTATCAATTTCCATTTCCCCTCTTTTCTTTCTGGGCACTTAGCCAATATGATCTTGGCTTTGAAGCATGTACTCAATATCTTAACTCAGCCTGACTCAGTTCCAAGTATTCGACTCGAGTTGCCAGTTTAGGTAATTAACATGTATCCGAGTTGAGTTAGGTAGGTCAATATACGCTGCTTGACTCGAACTCGATAAAACTCAACTGACTGGTTGGTTTGCATCTCTGACTTTTATGTATGAATACGTTCATCAAAGCATCTACAATCTTGTGAAAGAAATTCTTACAAAACCGAAAACTGAAGAAAGGAAATATGAATTATGGAAAAAAGTCTTACGCAAATATTTTCTGCATCTCAATTAGGGACAAAGTATACAAGAATTAATTCATATTTATGCCCATCTCAAACAAAATAATTACAAAAAAACAATAACCTTCATCAACATATTTGATTCTAATGGCTCTTCACCTTCTCAATGTTCTTCATCTCCCTTAGGTTCCTCCAAAGGTACCTCCCACTGGCCATGTCAACAAATCCCCAAAACCCATTTCGACCCATCTGAAATTAATCAAGAATGATCAAGATCAAGAACAAATTAAAGAAACTAATCAAGAAACAGAAAAAGGGTACCGTGTAAATAAAGCAATTAAGAAAAAAAAATATATAATTCAAATTCCAGAAAGATTGAATTATGATTATAACCATACCTCGATCAAGCTAGATTCTTGTTTGTCTTTGGAGGAGGAAGCATTTTTGTCAACAGCAGAAGAATCATCAAACTCAGGCGAAGAACGGACGGACTTCCAGGCAATATAGCCGGCCAATATGGCTGAGAAGAACACCAAAAGGAATCTCATAGGACACATGTTGTCTGTTTTCCGGCGAAGTGAGAGGCCGGAAGGTATTTCTTTGTATTGTGGATGAAGGAATGTAAACAAATGGAGAGGGAGCAGTTTGGTCTGTGTTTTTAAAAGGGTAATAATGTGTACTTAATTAATTAGGAAATATTCTTTTTTGGAATAGTAAAATAAAAGGGAAGGAAAGAAAAGAAGCGCGTAGCTGTTGGATTTATGGATTACCAAGTCAATGATGGTTCCACCTACTACTCCCTTTTGCCTCCGGGTAAAGTATGTTTTAGTCAACCATTTGAGATACAGTTGTTATCCATCTAGATGGACATAAAAAGTACTCAATTCTCTAATTTTAGAGGGTGCAGTGTATATACTCTACTCCCTCCGTACTTTTTTAATTTACAAAAATGAGTCTTGGCACGACAATTAAGAAAATAATTGAAAAAATGATGTGTTGTGATTGTAGATAGTTGATTGAGAGAGAAAAAGTGTGGTACAGAATAATAATTGGATAGTTGTTGTGTGTATGACAAGTGGGTCCCACTATTTAAAAGTACTAAAATATTTTTATTTTGGGACTTTGTAGATGAAAGAGGGACGAAGAGAGTATATGTGACAAATTTAATCGAGTTTATTGCAAAACTGACATGCGTACTTTCATTTATTTTCAATTTGACTCGCAAACTTTGAAAACATCAAATGTGGCTTGCTTACTTTCATTTTCAAAATTTTGAGACGATTTTTTTAACACCCGTTAAAAATCATAACGGGACACTCTGTATAAGGGGTGAAAGTGTAAGAAAATAAACTTAAAATCCTAAAATTGCAGATTTCAACACTCCATTACTCCATTGACTCTCTTCTTCTCCAAATCTACACATACAAACCCTAAATTGGTCCAATTCTCAGTTGCAGTCCGTTGCCGGTCCTCTATTATCCACGCTCGACTCATTCCTCGAGGCCCGAAACAAGTGCCAAAACATTAGCCTCGCAGTCGATTCCCTAAGAACATGTGTCAAATTGATCGAGCTTTGCTCCCGAGCCAATCTCCATTTGTCTAAGAACAACTTCTACATGGCTTTGAAATGCGTTGACTCGATCGAGAGATCCTTCCTCGTCAAAACGCCGTCGTCCACGCTCTGTCGAATGCTAGAGAAGAAGATCCCGGCGATCCGAGCACACATCGAAAGAAAAATAACCAAGGAATTCGGCGATTGGCTTGTGGAGATCCGTACAGTGAGTCGCAACTTAGGGCAACTTGCCATCGGACATGCGTCCGCCGTCGTTGTCAATACGACTAAAATATTTTAGGGTTTGGGTTTAATCTTGATTTGGACCAATTTAGGGTTTGTATGTGTAGATTTGGAGAAGAAGAGAGTCAATGGAGTAATGGAGTGTTGAAATCTGCAATTTTAGGATTTTAAGTTTATTTTCTTACACTTTCACCCCTTATACAGAGTGTCCCATTATGTTTTTTAACGGGTGTTAAAAAAGTCGTCTCAAAATTTTGAAAATGAAAGTACGCAAGCCACATTTGATGTTTTCAAAGTTTGCGAGTCAAATTGAAAATAAATGAAAGTACGCATGTCAGTTTTGCAATAAACTCAAATTTAATCCTTTTTGAATGAACGTCTGGAGGGGGGAGAAAGAGGATTGTGCCTAAGCAATCCATTTATATCAATATCATAAAGGGAAAATTATCATAAATTACCTTAATCTTCATTGGCCGAGTGGTATAAAGCTTGGGGCTTCCTTCGGGAGGTCTTAAGGACGTCTTCCAATAAGGGTAGGAATCTGTAACAGTCACGGCCATAGATCAGTAATAGATTCCATATGAATTTGTAAACGATGACAATTGACTTGAATGACAAGTGGGACCCATAGTTTAAATGTGTGAGGGGGAAAACTTAGTGTGTATGACAAGTGGGGACCACAATTTATGTATTTGAGAGGAAAAAATGAGTGGGGATGACAAGTGGGGCTTAAATTTATAACCATTTTAGGAAGGGTTAATTGCAATTTAGACCCTGAAATACCATACCACCCTTCCAAGCGAACTCTGGTATGTTATTTTTGTCAAATCGGGTCTTCATGTTTTAAAAATTCGCCAAATAAGGCCTTTTTGACGGATTTCGTTAGAAAGTCAGTTATGTAGCATGTGCCATGCACGTGACTAACGGAATTGGGTGACTTTGAATTGATATTTGCTATTAAGGGGCCTAATGAAAATTCTAAATTCAAAAGGGCTGAAATAAAAACAATTATCAAACTTTTAAAATAAATATTATTAAAAGAATATTTCTTTGGATATAAATAAGTAATTACTTGATTAATTATTATATTAATATTGTAAAATAATATTTATTTCCAAATTTTATGTGAGGAATATAATAATTAAAAAACATTATAATGATTTAAAAATGAAACAAAAAATATAGGGATAGTACCATATTTTAATTAAATATGGAGCATTTCTTTGTGAGAATATAATTAATTTTTATTTTCAATTTTTTATTAATATCTATATCCACAAATTTTTATAGTTCTAAAATTTATATTTATTTCTTCAGTAAAAATTTATAAAAAAAACAAACAATTTATTTTCCTTTTTATTACTTCTTAATTACTCTCTACTTCCCAAAATAATTTTTATTTGGCTATTTTTTTTTTTTTTTTGCTCGTTTGATAGATCGGTACGTATAAGCATTACTCCATCCGTCCCATCTGAATTAGGATTTTCTCTCCCGACATGGGGATTAAGGACTAATAGTATTATATTGTGAAAAGTGGTAATGAAATTGAATTAAGAGATTTAACATTTATGATTAAGCACTAATCATTTACCTAAAAACTGTCCAAATATAAAATTTGAGTACAGTCAAATTTGTTAATGAAATTCAAAATACAAATTTTACATTTAAACCAAATTATCATCACCATTCTCTCCACTATTACTACCACCGGCCACCACACCACCGCACCACCACCACTGCACCGCCACCACCTAGAGCCATGCCAAACACCGACCAAACACCGCCACATGAACACACACAGATTATACACACAAGAATATCTTCCTTCCCAGTCCAGACCCGTGGCATTGAATCAGAACCATGGCTGAATAAAGTTGTAAACCTATAGAAAATTTAACAGCAAATAATAACAAGTACACAGTTCAGTAGGTCACAATGGATCAAAATCATGGCTGAATAATTGTCTCTACAATCTCCCCCGCAAGAAATCAAGAATCGAAATTGAAACCCATCTTCAAGAATCGAAAGGGGGAAATCGAGAATCGAAATTGAAACCCATCTTCAAAACCCAAATCAAAAATCGAAAATCAAAAGAGGGAAATCAAAAATCAAAGAAAAATATTAAATCAAACCCAAATCGAAATTGAAACCCAGTAAATGGTTGAACACGCTCATCTGTACTACCCATTTTGGGAGCAATTTCTTGCGGGGGAGATTGTAGAGACAATGATTGCCAATTGAAAATCAAAAGGGGGAAATCGAGAATCGAAATTGAAACCCATTTCCAAAACCCAAATCAAAAATCGAAAATCAAAGAAATATATTAAATCAAACCCAAATCGAAATTGAAACCCAGTCAATGGTTGTCTGGTGGAAGACGACGACGGCAGCGAAGAAGACGATGGGCAGTACGACGACGGCGACAAAGGACTGCGACGAACGGCGACGACGAACCGCAACGACGATGGACGGCGACGAGGATGACAACGGCAACTAATGTATTGACGGCGTTGTGAGGAAGATGAGGAGGTTAGAAAAAATATATTCCTCTACAGCCGGTGAATTTAGAGAGAGAGAGAGAGAGAGAGTGTGTGTGTGCGAGTGTGTGTGTGTGTGTGTGTGACGGAGGAGGAAGAAGGATATAGTTTTTTTTTTTTTTTTTTTTCATCCCTTAGTTTTTGAAGATATCATTTATAACCCCTTCAAACTTAATCTCAATTCAAAGTCACCCAATTCCGTTAGTCACGTGCATGGCACATGATACATAACTGACTTTCTAACGAAATCCGTCAAAAAGGCCTTATTTGGCGAATTTTTAAAACATGAAACCCGATTTGACAAAATAACATATCAGGGTTCGCTTGGAAGGGTGGTATGGTACTTCAGGGTCTAAATTGCAATTAACCCTTTTAGGAAAGGTGAAGCAATCAACGGGACATCCATTTGAGTAGTAAGTGAAGCTTCAAATGGGACGGAGGGAGTATCACAAATCTTTTTTTTTTTTTACATGGAGTCATGGACGTTCTTTATTGGAGGGCGAGGGAGGATTGTGTCTAAGCAATCCAACATGAGAAATTTTAGGGAAACTAGTTCCTCCATAAGTTATAAAAAATTCTGTTTTATATGGGTTAGGGTTTAGGGTTTAAGGGTTAAAAACAAGACTTTTAATAACTTATGGAGGAACTAGTTTCCCTCAAAACCTACTCATACAACATATATCAATATCTTAAATTCAATTTATTTTAAATGGACGATCTTTTTTATCCATTGCCGAAATCTCACCTTAGTTAAAAATCCAATAGACACAATTCGACTAGTATTCAGACTTACTGAAGATCTCTCAATTTCTATTCTAATTAACAAAATTGTAAAAACGTTGATTGGGAATTAAATTTTGTAACAAAGTGACATAATTTATGTTACTATTCGCATTATAGATTTTTAATTTTACAACTTCGCATTAGTAAATTCTAAATTAAAAGAAAAATATTATTTGTGTGTATTTTTTAGTTGACTTTTATTTAGGATAAAAAGAACTCTATTGAAAAATTATTTACGCTTGGATGGAGTATACAATACAACTACAGTATGTTGTAAAATGGGCTCCCTGTTTAAGATTTTCAATTGAAAGTCTGTCACCTAAAATTAATTGTTGCTTCATCACTTGAAACTCCAGTCAAATGTGCTATTGAATTATAATTTTTTCACAATTTTATCACTTAACACCCCCCCCCGCCAAATGTGCTATTTTTTTTTTTTTTGAAGACAAACGATAATTCATTTCATTCACAATTAAAAAGAGATGGCACACCACAAAGATTGAAGGCTCACTCAAAATTACAATAGTAGTTCTATTTCGTAACTTACAAGAATTATATTTAATATCTCAACCTTGAGACGTACGGATCCCTTTCCAAACGAAACTTGGAGACTGCCTCAACTGGCATTTACGAAATCTTCCATCGGGTAAAATGTTGCGCTTAGCACGAGATATTCAGAATCCGGGTTGGCGAGAAAACGCCTACCAAGCATCTCAAACTTTCCGAACAATCCTTGTGAAGTTAGAACATCAGAACTCACTTCATTGTGATAAAATGCTAGAACCGTCGCAATTTGAAAAGAAAAATAAAACAACCAATCAAATAAACAAACAAAACCAACATAGGCTCTCACTTAGGAGAGAAAACAGCGGCTCTCACTTAGGAGAGAATATAACGGCTCTCACATAGGAGAAATACAACGGCTCTCACTTAGAAGAGATTCTTATTATATAATATATAATTTACAATAGAAAACAATAACACAATTGTTTATAATTTCTGCATTGAAATTACAAACAATTGTGTTATTGTGTTTTAAAATCAGAAGAAGGAGATGAAGTTTTCTTCAAGAAATGATGAAGATTTGAATGGAAAATGGAAGGAATAAGATGGAAAATCAGATGAACAAACCAAGTTAAGTTAAATAAATAAAAAGTAGATCAACGAATTGAAATCTGGGAAAAGGAAGATGGAGACGAAGCAATGGAGGAAGGAAGTTTTTTCTGACCCGTCAAATGTGCTATTGAATTATAATTTTTTAACCGAAGGGAGGGTTGATAGTTTTAACTGATGGAACTTACACTATTTTTGAAGGCTTTACAAAACCTTTTTTGAGTTTTTTTTTTGACAATGTCCACGCCATAAGGAGACGAGGAGAGGGATCGAACTCTAGCACTCACCGAGGGTGAGGCTTGGCTTTACCACTGGACCACTCCTTTGGGGACAAACCTTTTTTGAGTTAGGAGAACAAGATTTTGTGTTTCGAAGAAGATGAAAAAAGAAAAAAAAAAATTGTTTTATTTACTCCCTCTTGTCCCAGAAAGATAGTTCACTTTGACTTTTTATAGTCAACAAAAATAAACTTTGACCAAATATTAATGTCAATTTAATGATCACAATAAAATTAGAAAACTTATTATTAATAAATCACTTAATGATTTATCAATTACAAATTTCATAATTTCACTAGAATAATTAAATTATCACCAATAGTTGGTCAAAATTCATTTTTTTTTTACCATAAAAAATCAAAATGAAACTATTTTTTCGGGACAGAGGGATTATTTATTTGGTGGGAGGGATTAGTCAACTAGTTGTTATTGTAGATGGAGATAAGTATAAAGAAAATTCTACATGGGTGACTAATCGCAACCATGTTGTTGTTTATTACTCCATCCGTTTCAGAATAAGAGTTTTACTTTTTATTTTTGTACGTCTTAAGTCTTAAAAGTAAGAGTCAATTTCTTAAAATGACAAAACAATATTTACTATTCATCCCACTCATTCTATCTCATACTTTATTTTAATACTCACAACACTAATCACACTCATTCTCTCTCTTACTTTACTCTTACACTCACAACACTTAAATCACTTCCACCATTTCTTAATCTCCGTGCATTTAAGAGGTAGGACTCTTACTCTGGGACAGAGGGAAGAGGGAGTATAATGTATTACTATTAAGTTTTCTTAAGGCAATATTTCGACCAAGTCAGATAAACCATAAGATTTTATTTGTTTTAGTTTCTTCCTTGCTTTTTGCTCTTACTTTAATTATGAAAATAACATGAAGAAAAGATGGGGACAACTAATTAGTAGATATACATTTTAGACTTTTTGTAATTTTATCTGTTGGATTAGAGAATAAGTAAATGGGATTAGTTGAAACTGTGAGGTGGTTTTTCAACCATCGTGCATGACATGACAGCATGTGTTAGGTTGGGTTTGACTTTATCCCACTCATTATTTAACTTTTAGTGCTTGTACCTCCTTCTTCAAAAAAATAAATAAAAAATAGTTATAATATTTTAATTAATTTTAATAAACGCTTGATCAAATATTAATAATGTCAAACTAATTTTTTTTAGTGAAAATCTAATAAATTATACACCCTCCGTCGCATAACAAACATCTCATGTTGCTATTTTATGAAAAGTTTGTTTTGGGACGTAAGGGTAATCAGCAAATCTTTATCGATAACAATTTCTAAAATTTTACAAAAAAGAAGATTAAATTGACATTAATATTTAATTAAAATTTACTCGTTTTGATAATGAAAAGCCAAATGGAAATATATTTTCAAGACATAAGGAAGGAGTACTCTCTTCGTCCCTCTTTAATCTAAAAAAATTATCATTTTGGTTGTCTCACTTTAATCTACAAAATCCAAAAATGGAAACTTTTAAATAATTGGTCCCACGTGTCATACTTACAACTATAACCCATTACTCATTTACTATTCCATACCTCACTTTCTCTCTCCCACCCAACCATCTACACTTACAACACATCATTTTTCAATCATTTTCTTGATTCTTACTCCCTCTATCCCTCTTTAATTTACAAAAAATGAGTCGTGACAACAATTAAGAAAATGATTGAAAATGTGATGTGTTGTGAATGTAGATATTTGGGTAGGAGAGAGAAAGTGAGGTAGAGAATAGTAAGCGGGTAGTAGTTGTGAGTATGATAAGAGGATTCCATTATTAATAAGCTATTTAAAAATTTCTATTTTTAAATTTTATAGATTAAAGTAGAACAATTAAAATAGCAATTTTTGTTGATTAAAGAAAGAAAGAAAGAGTATGTCAAAGTTTTCTCTTAAAAATTAAAGAGGTATAGAAGCAGTATGTTACCTGGCCAACTTCCTTATTGACCTTATTAAAATAGAACAAATAATTAGATTGGCATAATGCTTCAACTCCGATTAAAAAATATTGGAATATTTGTTCCAATAATCCGGATTATTCTTTCTTCTTTAATTTAATGATTTAATTGATAAGCAATCTTCAAACGTGCTGTCGTGCTATAGATTATATTTCATCCGTATTTAATGATTTAGAAAATTATATTTAAAAAAAAAATTCCATTTTCTATTTTTTCCTAATTGAATTCACCAAAAAATGTGACGCAACGGAATACAACACAAAAGGATAACCGCGACGGACATCATTGTAAGAGATAGCAATAATCCACCGAAGAGATTATTGACCTAACCCAATCCAGGAATTAGGATTTCAACAAGCCCATCGGCTACAGAGAAAAACCCTAAATATGCAGTAACGGCAAATATAATTATATTAATCAAAAGCTTAATATTACAAACCTTAACATAAGTATTTATACTACTAATCAAAACCTTAGAAAGAAATAAACACTAGTGGTCTAATTAAAATCCTTTCGCCAAACCTAGTCTAATAATAAATTAATCCTATCGATTAAAGAAATACTAATTAATAAAGGAAAACAATTATTAAAAGGAAAATAAAACAAATACGTAAACAAACCGAAGGAATGCCGAATACGGTAACCATCTCTTCAGCGCACGATCGAGCCCACCATCACTCACGGACAGTGGCGTATCCAGGATTTGAGGTGAAGGTGTGCACTTTCTTTCGGGGTTCGGGGGCGAGCCCCGGAAAAAATAAATTTGGGGTCCGGTCAGGTCGGCTTAAAACTTTAAATGACAAAAAAATTAAAATCACACTATAAAAATGCACCAAGAAGGACATCGGGCATAAGAATACTATACTTGTATTATGTTTAACATCCTGCACCCCTCTTCTTTCAAAAATAACAACTTACACCCCTAAAGTTTTTTTTTAATAACTACTCGGTATTTTTTTTTTTGAAAATCCAGGGTGTGCAGCTGCCCACCCTGGTCACACACTGGATCCGCCTCTGCTCACGGACGTGTTGTTTCAGCCGCAACTTCGTGTTGTTCATCCCTTCGTGCTACATCATTCTCCCCCGCTCGAAAAGAACTCGACCCCAAGTTCTCGTTCGAAGTTTGAAAACGACCATTCCAAATAAAAAGATACTTCAAATATAATTGGATATTTGGCATGGTGAGATATGTGATAAATTGAACCGCTCCGTCCCACTTGAATAAATAATTTGAGTAGATCCGTTTCTTAAGCAAAATTTGATGGAGAACGGTGTCTTTCGAATAAAGAATTTTCCCTTCTTGCGTTGTTGGAATTGATTTTTCCACCATAGTCTTGAATAAGTACATGCCATCATCACCATTGTCCTGCACTGTTTCTTCAGGAGCTGTATCTCCACCCACGGAAATAAAATTATTACTAACCTCTTCTCCTTTGAAACCTTGAACTACCAGATTCAGATTCGTGGATCCAACTGTAACGTCGGCTTCACAGTTTGAAACTGAATCTTCTAATCTCTGGACCGGCGAATCACGTTGGTGTGGGTTTTCCACGTGTCCTACAAGTTCCTCGTTAACACTTTTTTACACACTGACACTATTTAACGCGCAGACTTACAGTTATTAAAAAATATTTATAAGTGTCAATTTATATATTTATGAGTTTCATTATAAATGGTTGAAATTTTGTAGTATTATCACTATGCTGAGTTGCTGACTAGACAAAAGTGCTTGCTCATCCCACAATTACGATGCAAAAAAGCACTTTTTGAGAAACCCATTTTTCCTAAACCATGGAAAAAAAAATCATGTTTATGAAAAGACCTATTTACCATTTTCTTCTTCTCCATCTCCATCTATTCTACCATTTTTCTTCATTTTATTGTTCATTCTCGTTATACGCATTTAACAACAACACAATTTTTTGTAATCTCAACCTTTTGAGATTACAAACAATTGTGTTGTTGATTTTTTTTAGTTTTTCTCTTTTGTCGTATAATAAATTTCTTTCCTTTGTGAGAGCTGTTGTATTCTATCCATCGTGAGAGCCATTGTTTTCTCTCTTATGTGAGAGCAT
This sequence comes from Campanula takesimana, assembly GCA_026119855.1. NCBI lineage: Eukaryota > Viridiplantae > Streptophyta > Magnoliopsida > Asterales > Campanulaceae > Campanula > Campanula takesimana. The sequence goes on from JAOWBW010001103.1 coordinate 40,920, forward strand.
ATGTTCCTTTGTTTTTGTTTGTTGTTTTTCATGTTAGAATGACGATGATTCTTTCATTTTTGCACAAATGAAGTGGATGCCAATCGTCATACTCTGCACAAGGATGGTTCGCGGATTTGAGTTGTCTGGTGTGCGTTTACTTGTCAACCTGAATTCTTTATATCAAAGGCTCAGTGCAAAATATTACAAGAAGGGAGATTTCTTAAATGCCGAATTGAGGCAGTGTCCAAATTTGACTTTGAGTGGAATTCGTACGTCTCAAGATTTAGATCGAAAATATCGTTGTTGTATGTTAAAAAATAGAACCGCTATTGTTATTCGGGGTGAACATCCAATTATTGTGCAGTGCCATCTCTTTTTAGATTGTGAATGAAATTGAATTATCGTTCAAGCGACAATAATAACAAGCGAAATTAGCATAAAGCATTTGGTTCTATATAATTGATGTCCATTTTTAGTCGTGCTCGATCAGGCCCGAAAACGGAAAGCAGTTTGCACGAGATCTTCATAACAAAATTGAAGCCCACTTACATATTTACCTTTCCATTTCCTTTCTTCAAGCCCAAATGAAATAAGCAGTTAATACAATCAGTATGATAGCGAAGAAATGGACTTGCCCTGACCCGTCCATAAATGGGCAAACCATTTACTCTCTTAACGAGACCCGTTTCACGTGTAAAATCGTCTCACACAAGTTTTTGTCTATATAAAATTAAAAATTAATCCTTATACATGAATTATACACACAATAATTGGTTTGGACCGTTTTAGTTGTATGAACCGAACTCATCTTCTGGTACCAAGAATATCTGGAAGATTGGTTGCACTTCATGTGATTGGTTGATCATAATCAATTATTGATGGAGTGGGCAATCTATGATACCATAATAAAGTCTGAGGTTTCATCTCAAAACTATTTGGCAATGAGAGGAGTAGCCTAGGATCTTCATATAGTCAATGCATGACTAGTTAAAGTAAGGTCCGTATCACGATCCGGCACATACATTGCTGCAGTTTATTCAAATTTGATTTTCAGGCATTTTTTTTTGCTTCTATCTATCGCAGAGAGCCAGTTTAGCTCTTGAGCTATACAAAAGAAATACTCCCTCCGTCGTCCCATTTTCCTTTTTGGTCCGTCCCAGAGTAAGAGTCTCATTCCTAAAATGGCAAAGAATCTTTGCTATTCACCCCACACATTCTCTCTCCTATTTTACGTTTGAGGTGGTCTCCCATGAGAACAAGGGGATCCGTCTCATGCATGAGACGGGTCGCCCCATGACCCATGGGGCGAACCCGCCACGTGGCAACCCACCATTGGCCGGATTTTTTTTTTTTTTTTTTGAGTTTTTTTTTTTTTTTTTTTTTTTTCCGGCTTTTCAGTGGTTTAGCAAAAAATAATAGTTACCATCTCTTAAAGTAACATTGTTCATAAGTAAACGTAATACTTGTTTTAAAAAAACAAAAGCTCGTTTTTACCCATTTGAAAAGTAATAACTTATGTATATGAATGTAATAGTAAGTTTATACAAGTAAATGTAACACTTTGATTGACGAAATTGTAACAGATTTCTATAGATAATGTAATACTTTTACATGTATCATGATAAATTTGACCCCATTGTAACTTATTGTTTGAAAACAAATAGATATCTATACATATGTATTACAATTATTTACAAATACTATTACATATAAATAACACGTTTGTTACATTTTAGTTATAATAAGTATTACTTTTGGCAAACGAAGAAAACATAGGAATAACACTATTACTTTAAGAGATGGTAACTATTACTTTAAGAGATGGTAACTATTACTTTTCACAAACCGAAAAAAAACCAAAAAAAAAAATATAAAAAAAAAAAAAAAAAAAAAAAATTGGGCCAATGAGCAGGGTCCCCCCATGGGTCCTGGAGCAGGGTTGTGGGTCGGGTAATGGGTCAAAAAAATGACCCGTCTCACCCATGAGACGGGTTGGAGTGTTCTCACACAAGTTTTTGTCTTTACGTTTATACTCACAACACCAATCAATTCACTATTCTCTCCCACTAATTCTCTCTCATACTTTACTTTTACACTCACAACATTTACATTACATCCAATATTTATTAATAAGCGTGCAAATGAGGGGTGTGACTCTTACTCCAGGACGGAGGGAGTACTAACAGAGCCTGTCTCGCGTAAGCCGAGAGACGAGCCATTTTTTTTTTTTTTTTTGCCACCCTAACTTTTTTCCTCCAACAAAAAGTAACACTTATTATAATGAAATGTACCACTTTTTTTATTCAAATGTAACACTTTTTTAACAAACAAATGTACCACAATTTTGATGCAATAGATTAAAGATAACATAAAAATTAACAACTAAACTAATGTAACACTTGTTCTAAAAGAATGTAACACTAATTTTTTCAATGTAACACTTTTTTCCCCCAACATTAACATAGGATTGACAACTAAACTAATGTTACATTTTATAAAAAATGAATGTAACATTTTTTTTTCTCAATTGTAACATTTTACATTCTTAAATGTAACATTATATATGAAATGTAACAATTTTTTATTGAAAAAGTAACAATTGAAATGCAAACCCAATTTTTTTTGTAAAAACTGCTGTTACATTTAATAGTAAAAAGTGTTACTTTTTGAAGATAAAAGTGTTACTTTTATCAGAATAGAGTGTTACATTTGAGCTGACAAACAGATCAATTTTTTTGTGTCTTAAAAAGTATGTTTTTTTTTTTAAAAAAATCAAACCATATCATGACCTATGTAGTTTTCTTCGTCTCGACGAGACGAACACAACGGTATTTTTATTTTATTTTTCTGAGTTATAAATCTCAAGATATAGCATTTTAAAGTTTTTTGATCTTTTTTTTTAAAGGAGGACACGTGGCAGCGCGTGGCTGGGTGAACCAGCGAGTGGCTCACAGCGCGCCACGTGTCGCTCTGTGGCTGGAAGAAACGCGGGTCGGGCGGGTCGGTCCGCCGCACGCTGTACAACAGCCGCACGGAAGAATTTGTCGTACTAATATTTGTCCATCGATCCGCTTCCGCTTTGAGTAGATAGTCAGCAGTGGTGAATCCACTATTATTTGGAAAAGATTATTTTCGGTATAATTATTATACTTCAGTTATTTAAGTTTAGCATATAAATGGTCTCAAATTAATGAATCAGTCTTATAAAAAAGGGTTAATGACAATTTAGACCCTAAAGTCATATATCACCCTCCGAAACAAACCTTGAAGTTTTTTTTTTTTTTTTTTTTTTTTTGTTGCCAGATCAGACCTCAAAGTCTAAAAAAGTCGCCAGTTAAGGCTTTTTGACGGATTTTGTTAGAAAAGCCAGTTAAGTAGCATGTGACATGCACATGATTGACAAAATGGATGGATTTGAAATTGATATTAGGTATTAAGGGCTTTAGTGAAATTCTTAAAACTTAAAGGGTTAAAAAAAATCAAATGTACAATATTTTTCTGCATATTTAATATATCAATAAAAATTACCAAAAAAATATAAGTACAATGAAAAAATAAATCTCAGATTTGAAATTTATTTAATTAAAAAATTTCAATAAAACTTTAGTATTTTTAATATATTAAAATTTAAAAATATAGAAAAATTAATCTTTCGTTTTCACTATTTAATCTTTTTTTTTTTTTTTTTGTCATTTTTTTTTATCTATCTTGATTTATTTTTATGTAATAATTAGTAAGACTATTTTTTATATATTTTTATAATTTTCATATATTAAAAATATTTAAGGTTTTATTTAATTTTTTTTTAATTAAATTAATTGCAAATTAAAGATTTGTTTTTAAATTGTACTTATAATTTTTTGGTATTTTTTTTTGATATATGCAGAAAAATATTGTACATTTGATTTTTTAACCCTTTAAGTTTTAAAAATTTCACTAAATCCATTAATACCTAATATCAATTGCAAATCCATCAATTTTGTCAATCACGTGCATGACACATGCTACTTAACTGACTTTTCTAACAAAATCCGTCAAAAGGCCATAACTGGCGACTTTTTTACACTTTGAGGTCCGATCTGGCAAAAAAAACTTCAAGGTTTGTTTCGGAGGGTGATATATGACTTTAGGGTCTAAATTGTCATTAACCTTGTAAAAAACCTGTTTTACACTAAGAAATGTGTACACTAAGAAATGTGTAAAACTTGTTTTGCATTAAAAGCTATTGTTTTACATTAAAAGACGAAACATGTTTTACACTAAAACGAATGTAAAACAAATTTTTCTCTAGATTTTCACCAAATGAATAATCTAGTGTAAAATGTTACCTAAAATTAAGGAGTCAAAAAGTATAAATTTATTATTTTTAACAGTAAAAAAACATTTTATTTTTTTTATAAGTGATAAAATTAACGCATTTGAAAATTGAAGGGAGTTCCCTCCCCACTAACGTTGCTTCCCATTGATTGTCAAGACAATGACTCAACAAATTAGAAAAGCGTCAAAAACAAGATAACATGGAGGATGAATATGATCCTAAATTTCCAAAGACTTTGGGAGTTACCTAAGAATGTCATTGCAATTTGAGGAATATCACGTGTTCCCAAATCAATACTAATAGTATATGAGGACGGAATCTAGCTAGTTGTCACACGGTGACAGGGATTTAGAACTGCTGTCGCGTTGAATTTGTTAAACTACCGCAACTAACGCTCATCAATCAATAGTAAGAATCAATTTGCACGCATACAAAACGATAAAATTCACTTCAAGCTAAATTAATCTCGATCATTAAACAGTTGATTAAACAGTTGATTGTTGCAAATAATTGAAAAAGGAATGGAATCTCCCATTGCCATTAGGATTCCAAATGGAAGAGTTGGTGGAATATTGCAAGATTCTGAGATGGAATTCCATAAAACTAAAGAAAGATTCTTTCCCAGTGGAACACCTAATTAACCTTTAACCTTTGTTTGTTGTTCTTATTATCACAGACATCCTTTTGACTACTCCCTCTTTCATCTTAACACATCTTCTCTACATATCTTGAAATCTGTGTTTTTTTTTAATATATTAAATGTATACTTATGTTTTAAATATGTGTATCAACAAAATGATTAATTTTTGTTCATTAATAAAGTTGAGTTTGGAACTAATTTTATTGTCATAAGCGCTAGGTTCAATCTTTCTTCTCGCCTCTTTCTGGAGTGGACATCGTAAAAAAATAAAAAAATAATTCCATATAATTATCCACCCTTAACATAAAGCAAGATTAAGTAGCTATAGCATGCTTTATGTGTATAGAGTAGCAGTGTAGCACCTTCTTCATCTCAATAACAAAGAATATTGAAATGCTCATTTTTGTAGCTTTTGATACTTTATACTCCCTCACTCTGTCATAATAAATATCGCATTTTACTTGTCAACGTTTTTTTTTTTAAATGTGCTTTACTTGTTTGAACATTGCTTGTAAAATGGTAAAATTGTACTAAAACATTTTCCTCGTTTAAAAATATAATATTTATTTTGAGACGGATAAAAAAAGAAAATATGACGAAAGAGGTTGCGCAAGAGAAGATGCTCAATCAAGTCTTTGTAATCGTGATTTTTAGTTTAAGTCAATGGAGCGGTATACGGGGTTTAAGACTTAAACCCTACTTTTCCTTTTGATTTGGGAAAACTAATTTTATTGTAAAATATTTTGTCATACGCTTAATTAATAATGGTTTTATTATATTATAAACAATATTATGAGCATAAGTGTAAGCCAGAACACAATTTTTCTGAAAGATAAAAGTGTGAACGTCCATTAAAAACAATAATTTTAGACATTCACACTTAGGCACAAAAAAATTAAATATCACACAGAAAGCCCTTAAGGTGTTGTATATATAGATAACCTTATGCATTATAAATTTATAATCCACATGTACACAGGGGCTGATCCAGTGTGTGACCAGGGTGGGCTGCTGCACACCCTGGATTTTCCAAAAAAATTACCGAGTAGTTATATAAAAAAAAACTTTAGGGGTGTAATTTGTTATTTTTGAAAGAAGAGGGGTGAAGAGTGTTAAACATAATACAAGCATAGTATTCTTATGCCCGATGTCCTTCTTGGTGCATTTTTATAGTGTGATTTTAATTTTTTTTTCATTTAAAGTTTTAAGCCGACCTGACCGGACCCCGAAAGAAAGTGCACACCCTCACCTCAAATCCTGGATACGCCACTGCCACTGCATGTGCATACATTATATTGGACCATATTCTGTACAATTTTTTTGATTCATGTAACACTACAATTATTTGTGAATAAAAAACATTATTATTCCTATTGTATACTTGGAAGAAATCATGATTTAATTTATACTCCCTCCGTCCCACTTTAAACTTCAAAAAAAATTTGGGATCAAGAATTAAGAAAAAGATGATGTGCTGTGAGTGTAGATGGTTTGGTAGGAGAGAGAAAGTGGGGTAGAGAATAGTTAGTGGGTAATTGTTGTGAGTATGACATGTGGGGCTCACAAATAAAGAAGTATAAAAAACTTTCCCTTTTAGGTTTTGAAGTTTAAAATGGGACACCCAAAATGAAAATTTTTGAAATTTAAAATGGGACGGAGGGAGTATATCAAACATGCATATTTATTTAAAGAAAACGGTCGTCTAAAAATATCGGCATTTAACAAAAAAAAAAAAATAATCTCTCCATTCCAACAGTTCCACCTATTTATTGAATTTGATCAAAATATAACTACTTTTTTTAGACATATTATTTTATTGAGTTGGTTTTGGGGGAAACTAGTTCCTCCATAAGTTATAAAAAGTCCACTTTTTAACCCTAAGCGTTAAACCCTAAAGGGCCTAAATCCTAAACCTTAAAGCTAAACCCTAAACTTTAACCCCTGTAAAAACATGACTTTTTATAACTTATGGAGAAACTAGTTTCCCCCTAAATTTTCTCTATTTTATTTGTTAAAACCTTTTAGTGTTGTGGAATATGGATGATGCTTTTTAATGTTTTTTTTTTTTTAATAAAAAAATAAAAAATCTTCTTAGCCTCCTGCCCTCATAATGATGAAATCCTAAGAGGCAAAGGGGGGTTTGTGAAGTGAAGAATTGTTAGTTTTGTCCAGTGGAACCTTTACATTTTGACCCTCCCACAGCTCTAATGGCCTAGATATTCTTCTTTAACTTATCTAAGTGGAAAATATGTCATCTAAATGACTTCACACCCACCCAATACAATAGATATGTCATCTAAATGACATCAATTCAAACTCACTACGGGCTCCCAACACGGGTTAACTCAAGCCCTTCATCAACTTGGGCCGGTTCTGATACCATATTAGAATTGGGTCCTCATCCCCTTAAAAGGCCTTGTTAAGGGGTGATGTTAGTCAATCTATATAGTGTTGGAAATTTGACATTTGGTCAACTTTGGGTGGGTCCCATTTGTAGGTCCCTTTGAGTTTGACCATGTTCAATGTTGATATACATTGTATGATGTAGCATGAGGAAATTATGTGTTTTGGTGAAAGCCAAATTATGGATTTAATCATTGGTTCTAAAACTTCAAAGATAGGCATTTAAGTGCTTTAATTCTCAAAAATGAAATGGGATGGTTGGTATCCCACATGGGATAAGAAAGCCAAACCTCCCCTTTGTTTGGGAATATAAAAGGCCTTTTGTGCCAACCCACATTGAATTGGAATGGGAAGTTGGAGTGCCATAAATTACATGACATTTCATAGTCTCATGTTCAAGTTACATGTGAGGTGGGGGCTTGAACCTTTCCCCACACGCGCTCGCTTGCTTGCTCGGCTCGACTCTGGCTAAGGGCGAATGGTTCGGTTCGAGGGCATATCTTTTTAGTCAAAATTCATTTGAAGTTTCCTTTTTGCTAACGGAATCAGTTAGTCTTGTCAGTTTCCTAACTGGACTCTAACTGTACAGTTGCTTTTCCTTCAAGAATAAGCAATTGTAATTCGGGTAGGTTTTAGAGTCCTTCTCAAAACCCTAAACCGACTTCATACTAGTATAAAATAACAGCCCCGGTTTTAGATTTACACACGCAAAAATACTCTCTGATTTTTGCATCTCGAAATCTGTTTTCTCCATACACTGTTTCTGTGATTGATCTGAGCGAGCGATTCAGGCGAAGTCGGACAGCAGGCGCAAGTGCATCTGTACCTGTTCGTGCGAGATTTCTTGGTGGTACGCGTTCCTTTGCTATTTATGTTATGCTTTTGGCTATAAATTGTATTATTTTTGAATTCATGATTGCCCCTTTAATTAATTAAATCTGTTTAATCTGAACTGGTCGAATATTTTGTTCCAACATATAGTTGATAAATTATTTTCTCCAAATTGATGTGGGACAAATATGAGGCTTAACATATTAGTTCAATTGTAATATGGTTATGAGGTTAATTTATAAACAATTTTAACATATTTCCTCCATCACATATTAGGTTTAGGGTTTCACTTGTATTTTATTCTGAAGTTAAGCTTTTAAGTTTAATAATTATTATACTAAAACTAGTTTGTGACCCGTCGATACTCGACGGACATAGTAAATCAGTTAAATAAAATTTATAATTGAGATTTGTTTCTAAAATAAGTAAAAATAAATAAATTAATAACTTATAATTTGAAGAGGCTTTGATCTTCGAAGCCCGTTCTTCTAATCTCAATCAAAGCATCTCTCTCTCCCATCTCCTCTAAGTGAGGGGAGAGGCTTTGATCCATAAGCTTGCAAACTTTTTATTAACATTATTTCTCATGAAAAAAAATTATTAGTTGGTCTTTTTCGATGCCTTTTTAGTCAGCTTGTCCATTCCAAGTATAGAATGTTCAAAATATAAAAAATATCTATCGCTTAAATAATAGTTTACTATAAAAACATGTAACTTACATTAAATTGGTCTTATGTGAATATATTTTATTAGTTTGGTCCATTATGATGGCTTTCTTATCCAATTTGTCATTTCCATGACTTTCAATCGATTTCAAGTAATGAAATTCACATGAATAGTCTAGACTATCCTAAATCAATTGATCAACTCCAAAAAAGCTCTGTTATATTTCTCCGCTTCTTCATCTAAATTAATTCACTCATAATCTGGAAACTTCTATTAATTTGGTCGCTCGTGAACCTTTATTATTATTATTATTAGTTTGGTCTTTCATAGTGGATTTCTTTGTTAATTTGCCAATTTTAAGTATGAAATGTTCTAAAAACTCAAAAATATATCTGAATTAACTAATACCTTACATTAGTTTGGTCTGATTTGAATATTTTTTATTAGTTTGATCCCTTAATATGATTTTTTTTTCTAATATGTCCCTTCCACCTAGTTTTATCAATTTTAACTCATTAAATCGACATGACATGTAAGGAGTGGCTCAATGGTAGAGCCAAACTTCACAATGTGTGAGGTCTCGGGTTCGATCCCTTCCCATGCCTCGTAGGACATCATTATTATAAGGGGGTAAGTGGGGAACCACTATCGATCCTCTTTTTTTTTTTTTTTTAAAAAAAAGTCAAAAAAAATACCTCAAAGTCAATTAATCAACATTAAAAGTACCCTTACTTATAAATAGATATTAATAGATATTATTTTGAAACGGAGAATAATCAATTTTCCTTTGAATATTCTAAATTAAAATTGGCTTCATTCCGGTGAATATTGCAGTTTTTGTATACTGCATAATTTTATTCGTGTTTGTTTTGTTGGATTTGAATTATGAAGAATCCCCATGTTTACTTTAAAATTATGTGGCAAACTCCGAATTAAAGAATAGGTTATGTTTCTTTACTTAGCAAATAAGATGGTATTTTTTGTATATGATAAAATATTTCATTGCCTTATTATATATCAAAGGGTAATTTAGTCAATTTATAAATTGTGTAGTGGATAAGCAAAAAGTGTAGTGGCATTAGCCCCTCACTTAATAATATTATATTTAATTATTGATGATAAAAGCTTCAAATTTTGAATTTGGGGATTTGAATTATGAATGATCTTAACATTCAAAAATGAGTAAGATGTTTCAATATTGAGCCACGTGGAATTCCATATCATAAATCCACGTGGCACTCTCTATGAATGACATTTTACTCTCCTTTATTATATACTCCCTCTGTTCCGGGTAAATTGCAACATGGAAAAGGAAGCACAAAAATTAAGAAAGGAGAATAATGAGTGGTTGGGAGGAAGATAGAGAATGAGTGGATGATTATAAAAGTAATAAAAAGTATCCTTATTTGGCATTGTTGCAACTTAAGTGGAATGCCAAAAATGGCAAATTGTTGCAACTTACCCGAAACGGATGGAGTATATAGATTCCAAAATAATTGGAATAATTCTTGGATGGGCAATCTTATACTCCCTACGTCCCAAAATGATCTTCTCATTTGGCATTTTTCATTGGCCCAAAAAATTCTTCACATTTCTATAACATAGGCTTACAAGTGCTCAAACAAGACATGACTAGTGAATCAAGTGTTCATATCCTTAAAAAGTTTGAATAGTCAAATGTGAATATCATTTTGAGACAGAGGGAGTATTAAGAGTTTCAATTTGAGACCATTTTTAACGACCTTCCTATCAAAAAAACTCGGATCCCTATATAATCATTACGCATTAGAATGGAGACCATAACAACTTTAGGGTAATTTTTTGGGCTTATTAGTTTAGATCCTAAACCAATAAGTGATGCTGGTAGGAAAAAGTATGAAAGAGAAAGTGGATCGAAGATTTTTGTTGTGAGAATAAAAAGTGGGTCTAATTATCCATTTTAAGTAATAAAGAACTAAAAACTTTAGTCTGGGACAAACAAAAAGAAAAATAAAATTTTTAGTTTGAAACGGAAGGAGCATTAGGTTAGCTCGTGGATATCTAAATAACACACTAATTCTATAATCCCATGGTAACTTGGCATGAGAATTTATTGTTCACTATTTAACTTAGTAATTCCACTTATTATAATAACTAGCGTCACACCCGTGCGTTAAACGCACAGCTAAAACACTTCGATAAATAAAAAACCTTAAATAAATAAATAAAATAATTAAATGAGAATATTTATATTTGCATTAGTGTAATATTAGGTTGTATTTTCTACAATTTTTTTTTTTTTTTTTTATCAAAAATGCTGATTTTCGCAAATGATTGCAGGTTTGCTAGACTATTTTGGGGTTAATCTAAGAGCTAATTGAAATGGAGATTTGATCAACAATGATTTTCAGGAGTTAGATTTGATTATAGATGATTTTTTATTAGTAGATAAATAAACAAATATTCAAGTTTGAAATTGTGGTAATAAGAAAGCTTGAAATTATCCATAAATATTTTGGGGTTAATCCAAGAGCTAAATTTAATTTTCCAAATTTATGCGTATATATCAACTATGATAAAGAAACAATTTAATCAAGGTTTCTAATTATAGAGAGGTGAGTTTGAGCGGGAAACTGATTTAGAAAGGGGCTCCAATGACTTCGGCCATTATTTATATATAGATAACTAAATATATTTTTGATAACAATTCTTATATTACTTTGAATAACTTGCATTACACTATTAAATGTGATGTTGCTAGTTGTCGAGTCATATATTATATATATATGTGTGTGTCTATGTATGTGTGTTTGGGTGTTTGTGTGTGGATATGAATGTGCATGTGTGCATTTTTCATAATTTCCACACACTTAAATTGAATAGTCGTAATTTAGTTATCCGAGGTTTAAAAGCTTGAGCTGAAATTGGTAGATTTTTGGGATGACAATGAAAGTTGGTAGAACTTTAAGGTATCCGAGGTTTAAAATCTTGAGTTAAAATTGGTAAGAGTTTTGGGATAGCAACGAAAGTTAGTACAACTTTAGGGGTTCTTGTTATATTCGTTCACTTCAGGGGGAGAAAATGAACTTCCATCGAAAAATTCTTTTGTAAGCAGAGAGTTTCTTTTAAAAAAAACTAGTCTTACACCTGTGCGTTAAACGTCCGGATAAATAAATTCGACGACTAAATTAAAAAGAAGAAAATGCAAAAACAATTTTTTGTATGGGTAATGCAATAGAAAGAATTAAAGTCTGGATGAAGTTTTTGAAATATTTATAGTCCAGAAATTATAACTTTGTTGACTTTTTAGAATCCATTAGTTGTTTGAATTTTCAGCCTTATTTAAAATATTTTTTTAGAGTTTTTGACGAAATATATATATATATATATATACATATATTATAATTGATTTTTAATGAGCTTACTGAGTCATGCAAGATTGAAACAAATCGACCTCAAACAAGATTCCTTGAACACGAATCAATTAGGTTAACAAAACGATCTCGACGAATTGAGTTAACACATAAGCTCACTCGAGAAGAAGTTTATTTTAGTTGACATTGAGCAACTCGCAACGAATGATATCCATAGGCAATAGATGACTGACTTCTCAATTTGTGCGCCCTATAATTTAAAATTTTAAATACCAAATCACTAACTATCTCCCGCGTTTTTGTGAGAAATGTTTTGTATTTTTTGTGCCCTAACGTCGCTCTTCTATTGCAATAAATGCTTTATCCACCTTTTGTCATTCCACTTATATCTCAAAAATGGAAAAAATAGATATTGCCATCAAATATGGAAATTCTCTCCTTTGAAACCTTGTAAGTACTTTAGTCGTCCTTACGATATTAGGTCTGATAGAATATAAAATGATACGATTTTTATGGCATCTATTTGTCGTGATATTAACCGCCATAAATACACATTTGAAAGAGTCAAAAAATTCAATTTAGAAAAGTCTTCATCAAGGACAACTTTTAAAAATCATTTGTCGCTACGCTAACTTTCAAGATTTCAATTTAAGAAGTTGAGGGAATTCCATTGTAAAAGAATATAATTGTCGTCAAGGTAACTTCCATCTATATACTTTGAGAAGTCTTGGCAAATTCAATTTAAAATTATATTTTGTCGTTATGATAACTTTCATAAATTCACTTTCAGAAGTATAAGTCAATTCAAGTTCAGTTATTTCCGTTTGTCATTATGTAATGCATCAAGTAGTGAGCCCTATCACTCAAGTAGTGAGCCCTATCACTTGATGACTGAAACAACAATCATTGATTGCCACAATTGACCAAAGGGCTCTAGTTTAAGTGATATTCGGTGTTAGTTTTCCATGTGGAGGTCACGAGTTTGAATCTCATTAGGAAGATTTGCGTTAGCCTATATATAGACGCAGTTGTAGCATTTATGGCATTAAAATTAATATAAATAATAAACTCATCTAAAGAAAAAGATTGCCACATATGATTTGTAGGTTTTTTGTGATTTTCTGTACCCTAGCTTGTTTGTTTTTTGTATTTATATAGTAGTATACTATTTTTAATTATATACTGAATGTAAAAAAAATTGTAAAATAATTAATGTAGGTAGGGATTTACTGAAATATTGACTTATTAATATGTATTAAATTTCTTTGTGATAAAGCAAATGAAGGTGTGTAATACCTCATCCCACATCGAAAAGATATGGCCTTTGATTGTGTTATATAAGCCTCTACTATACTATCATTGAGCATCAATAACATCCATGGACTTTTGGGTGGGCCTGCGGTAAGCCAAGTAGACCCACTTGTTTGTGCTAAGTGGGCCAGTTGCGTGGCTTATGTAGCGGGCAGGGCCTGTGGACTCGGGAGAGAATATTATAATACATTGAATCACATTTATACTTCATTTCGATTTCATTTTCGGACTCGGGAGAGAATAGTATAATACCTTGAATCACATTTATACTTCATTTCGATTTCATTTTCGAGTCAAAGAGAGTTAAATGTCTATTGATTCATTGCTCTGGTTCTTGCTTTACAAGTTTAGGGTAAGCCATTGAGATTTTGTCACATCTATCAATTTTATTTTATTTTTTATCATGTAAGTGGGAAATTGTACTTTTGATGTGCATGTAAAAGGCAATGATATATGCTATTTCAGCGAAGACTCATTGACCATATTTATCACATCTTAATCCTTATAGTTGAGAAGAACTAAGTTTGTAATTTCTATATTCTTCCTTATGATTTCGAGTATAGAATATAAGAATATTTGAGTTTTTAGTATCTATTTGTCGTGAACGTAACCTCCATGAATACACTTTTAGAAGTATCAACCAATTCGATTTTGAAAAGTCCATTTTCATCTAGGGAAACTTTTAAAAATCCTTTATCGCTATGCAAACTTTCAGGATTACAATATTAGAAGTTGAGCGAGATGTTGGAACAATTTTAATCACTGAATGCCACACTCACTTTAGAATATGATTGAGGAAGAGATGAAGCGGAAGCGATAAAATATATACCTGCTGAATCCATGGATGATGTACGGAGAAATAAGATGAAGAAGAAGAAGTAGGGAATGAAGATCTTCTAAGTAATAGTGTCTTCTTAATCTCTCAAGTACTTCAATAATGTGAAGAGAATTTAGGAGAGATAACAAGAATGAATAGTTGTTTCTAGGCTTGATGGAAGGGCCTTTAAATAGGAAACATTGTGTCACTTCACTTAGGGACTACACCCTTTCAAGAAGCTTAGTGATATTATATTACCCTTTTGCCCATCACAATTAGGTAATTATATATCCAGGAATTCTACACATTTTATTATCAACTATACTTTATAAATTAACATTATAATCATAATTTTATATATGGAAGTCTAAATGACTTGTGTTGCAAGCCATGTCCTTACAATCTCCCACTTGGGTTGCAAAACAAAGTCCTTCCTTTAAATCATGAATATAACACAAATGACAACCCTAATGTGCGCACTTTATTGTCATTTATAACAATCTCGTCCATTAGCCATACAAGTATAGGACTAAAGGGGCAGTCGTTGTAATTGATTCGCAACTAAACCCACAATAATCACGTATACAAATCTAACTAAATGACATAGATCAAAAGTATAGATGTGTAGCATGGAATCATAATGAATATATACATATTCTTCCAACTAGTCCAACATAACCAAATGAGATCAAAACTTTAAATAATAGAACAATTAATGAAAGAACAACACAAACTCCCACTATACTAAATGTTATCAAAAGTTGTTACACCCATATGAGCAACATGCTCGTGAAACACTGAAGATGATAACTCTTTCATAAATGGATCCTCTAAATAGAGTTTGTTTCTATAAGTTGTATCCCTTTCGTTCATGTTGTACTCTTTTCTTTATAACAAGATAATTAATGTCTAAATCCATAAACTCTTGTTAGAGTACAGAACTGTTACCTGATAGTCATTTCTTAATTGGTCTTTCGACACTTGTTTTGACAAATTACAGTCCATTAACACATATGCAGCCATATATTTAACTAATGTCGGAATACCTAATGATCTCAAGATGATCCGACTTCAAAACATAGGCATGTAGTTCTTTAATGTTTTGTAAATACTTCTATCATTCTTTTGGCTGCTACTTAATGTTCTTTCCGGATTGCTTTGGTATTGACCAAGCAGCCCAACATTAAATGTAAGATATACATATACATTAAGCTTCCTACTGTTGATGTAAAGAGGGAATTTTCCATATACTTGGATTCAAAATTTACTTTTAGGACACTGTTTGAGACTAAGAATGTCTCCTTTAAAATTAGGGGTGTCATGTGGTTTACATTTTTGCATGCTAAACCTTTTGTAATACATTTCCATATGGCCTTTTGTGATAATCCTAAAACATCTCGTGAGTGATCACGGTGAATTTGGATTCTTAATACAAAGATTCCTTACCAAGATCTTTCATTTCAAATAAGAAATTTCTTAGTTTCCTTAATAAGGTTCATATCATTACTAGCAAGCAAAATCATCATCCATATATAAGACCAAATTTATAAATTTACTCCCACTGAACTTATGGTATACACAATCTTAATCAAGATTCTTTTCAAAACCAAATAAAAATAACTTGATTAAGTACCATTGATGAGAAACTTGCTTGAGTCCACAAATGGATTTCTTTAAATTCACAAACTAATTGCTTAGTTTGATCCAAATCAACCATATATTCCTCAATGTCTTCATTAAGGAAAGTTGTCTTTATATCCATTTGATAAACTTCATGATCATAATATGCTATATGTGCCATAATGATCTAAAAGTGTTTTTAGAAGATACCGGAAAAGTGCTTTCTTTATAATTAATGTCTTCCTTTTGAGTCAAATCTTTAACAATTAGATGGGCTTTATATCTTTCTGTTGGTCCCTAAAGGGGCAACAAGGGTGTGAAAATCACTAGAGGGGGGGGGGGGTGAATAGCGTTTTAAAATTCTTTTCAAACCCTTTTGCAATTCAATGGCGGATGCGCACAACTCTTATTTCGGTTAAGTATAGCGCGCAGCAAGAGTGTGAAATGCACAGCGGAAATTTAAAGCAGCTCTGCGCAGGGTATACTGCGCAGAGATAAAAACGCACGCGCTAAGTATGAGGCTAAAGAGTGGCGCAAAAAGGGATTCTAAGGCAAATGAGCAATAACAATTATAGCATCAAAGAGTGGCAATCTGAAAGATCAAACAAAGCAGTTCATAAAAGGTTAAGCAGGGAATATGCAATAAGTAATGAACACGCTATTTGGAGAGGTTCGATCGATGAAAGATCTACATCCTCTACCAAGATGGTTAGTCTTGGATTTCTAATGGAGATCTTATTATATGAGAGAGTATTACAAATTACAACATTTGAGCTCAATACTAACTCAAGACTATTATCTATGAAGAACAAATCCTAGACTAAACCGGTGTATCTCAAGAAGTTAGATCAAAATGATCAAAGCTTCAAGAGGTGTGTGTGTGACAGAGATTCTGGGCTCTATGAATATGAAAGATGAAGAGCACCACGAATTCTGGTGATATAGGCTTTGTGATATGAGAAGGAGTTTTGAAGGTTTGAAGATCTTGAAGGCTGTTCTAAAGAATCTGGAAAAACCAAGCAGCAGTCTTCAGATCTTCAAAGTTTCTCAGTAAAGCATGAAACTCGAGCTCTGAAGCATAATGGCCAACAAGAGGAGCTTGATCAAAGATGATGATCAAGGGCCAATGAAAAGGGCTGAATCAAAAAGGCAGCTTCAAAGGCAGCTTGGAAATGAAGATGAGCAAGCTATTTATAGCTGAGAACTTGAATATAGCCGTTGGAGCTCTGAGCAAGGATAATGAGCTGGCACAACATGATTGACGCGCAGCTGTCCTTTATAACCGTTGGGGCTCTGATCAAATATGATGACCTGGCACAATATGATTGGTGCGCAGGTGATTTAGAGCCGTTGGAGACTGAGCATGGAGACCAAATTCAAACGCTTCATCTGGAAGGTTGACAGCTGTCTCCATTTGAAATATTATGTTTGAGCGCATCTCCACCGTTGGCTATGCTGAGTGTGCAGGATTTATCGTTTGTGCACACCTCAGCTTTTTAATAAGCGTGCATCTTCTAAGAGTTTTCCAAACTTTCTAGAATGTGAGATCAGGAGATGAGGAACTTGACCAAGGTTGTGTCCGCGCATAAAAGGCATGCGCATTGCCGGCGCGCATGGATTCAGCGCATGAGCAGCATGCGCACCATGCTTGGTCACAAAAAGATCTCTTTGGAGTTTAGGAAATAAGATCTTAAAAACTGAGCAGGGTCAAGGGCTGCGCAATATATCTATGCGCAGTGGCGACCTGCGCAGAGAATATCCTGCACAGTGAAACGAATCCTGCTTAGGAAATCTTTGATCTTTAAAGCTTCAAGTCCTATAATCTAAGCCTATACTATAAAAAGGACTTAGCTAAAAAATGAAGTTATAAACTTCCTTACATGAGGTCCTAAAGTCCATAAAAATATTCATAGGTGATGGTATCAATCAATTCTAACAAATGTAGGAGGGTTAAGTGATAAGCATACCCAACAATCTCCCCCTAAATGATTGATGCCATTACCTACTATAGCAAAGGCAATTCATTGTACTTGATAATAACATGTCCATAAAAATGTGAATGGTAAATCATGCCTCAAGTCAATGCACACACTAGCCAGTGCTATAGATTTCTAATCTATCCAAAAGATTATAAACTTACAAGATAGGAAAAATAGAAATGTCATTCAGAGCATACAAATAATGTGAGATGAAGTTTGAGTATGCGTTTAAACTGAATGTTTAAACATCATGCTTAGAAAATATGAGCAGTTAAGATTATGCGCATGAGTTTAAGTAATAATGCATTCAATGTTCCACAAACGAATGATTTGAATTGAACAAGGTTTTTTGTGAAAGCTTTATGATGCATTCTTCTCATTAAAACTTTGAAGGATTGACTGTTACAGATTACAAGTTTTAAAGAGGAAAAACAAAAGAGAAGTGCGCACAAAAACAAAAGCGCACGAAATGAGAGCGCATAAAAAATATACTGCGCAAACGAGATTTAAAAAGTCAAAAGAAAAACAAAATACTTACAAAGGAAATCTAATCTATGTTGATCCGTTGCAGGGCTTCGCGCATCTCATTCTGAAGACCGTTGAACTTGTTCATGAGTTCCACCTTTAAATTTTGAAATTTGTCCTGGAACTCCACAGCTTTTCCAACATAAGTGCTCATTCCTCTGCGCATATCAGCGTTGTCATCCACTAGCTCTCTGAACCTTGCTCTGCTGTCCGTCAGGATGGCAGTTTGCGTAGCTTCTAATCTTGAATCGGTATGGAGGCGCTGAGTGTTGACGCTTGCTTGAATGTCTAACATTGCGTAGTCAAATTTGTCGTTGAACGCCACGGAAAAATCTGTCATGGACTTAGCAATGCATCGACGCACTTCTTCAATATTATGCGCAGAGCCTCCTTGTTCAATCTTCTCTATCTGAGCCACCATCTGAACTTGAAGGTCATCAAAATCCTCTATGTAACCCATCTGCAAGGGTTTTCTTGAGCTTTTTCAGAATGTCCGTGAGTCCACCATCAAGCGCTCCAAAGGTGCACACATTTTTGAGTTGTGCGCTGACATTTTCAAGCTGAGCGCTGATGGATTTCAGGGAGTCCAGGATAAGATGTTCCAAAGTGATAGGAACTTTTTCTTGCGCAGGCTCAGATGGACTTGCCTTTGCTTTAGCACTCTCCGTGCTTTCCTTTGCCTTTGCTTCTTCTTTGGCAGTTTTCTCCCCCTTAATGGTATCAATCTCCAAACGCTGCATATCAAGACGATATAATAAAGCAGTTTGAGCAGAAAGGAGTTGATTAAGCTGCAGCTGCGTAGCGACTTGATTCGCTTGAACAGAATGCAAGCTCTGCACGATCTGGCGCAGCTCAGCTGAAGAGGTAGGAGTCTCAGGGGCTGAAGATGGAGATTGAACTGGAGAAGAATCACTGCTGTCGGTGGCTGCGGAACTAGTGCGGCGCTTCTTCAATCCTTTGGCGCTGCTGCGCACCTTCTGCTTGAGACGAGAATAGGTATGTGCGATATCAGCACTGGGGATGGCTTCTTGAGAGGCTTTGTGCATCTACTCCCCCTCAACAGCATCATCATCTGAATCACCACGGAAAGCAGCCTTGCGCTTCGTAGTGGTTGGCTTTGAGGGAGCAGGCGCTGGAATGCTGGTAGGATCTGCCTCTTTGATAGAAATCCCTTTGGTGGATTGAACCAAAGGAATATCCTTGAGCTTTTTGCTACTGGGCGGAGCAATGCCCTTCCCCTTGCGATTGTACGCTTCTTCTGCGGTCTCTTGCGCAACATCCGTTGAAGATCTTCCTGCATTCTTCTTGGATTTGACCACGGGAATTGGGCCTATCCAGGGTTCCTTGTTGGGAGCTGCATCAGACAGCCAGATTTCATAGTAATCGGCGTTGCCTATCTCACTGCGCAAATTCTGAAGGTGTACTCTAGAATAGTACTTTGCGTCGCAAGACTGCTTCTTGATAGACTTTTCTTCAACATAGGTGGCCAATTCACCATAAGTCAATAGGAGTTTGGTTAGCAGTCTGCAGTGAGTTCGGTACTTGGTCTTTCCTGCCTTCAGCTTCTTCTCATAGCTTGTCATCCCCTTCACAATCTCATTGAATATTATCTGCGGCCAGTCTAGTTGATCTTCGTTGAAGATGGCTGCGCAGTATTCCCACTGCTTAGAGATGAAATGTCCATTATTTCCATTCTTGCAGTTGAGGGAGTCTCCAATTAGGGTGCATAGGTGATACATCACCTCACCAAATTCCTTTCTATTATACATTGGCCATTTCTTGTTGAGGGAAGAAAACGCCAATGAGCTTCTGTGCAAGCGCATTTTGATGGGCCTCGTCATAGTTGACTGAAGAACTATCAACATTGAAGTTTAGGAGGCTGCGAATGTGATTGGGGTGAACCATTATATCACAGCGCTAAACGGTGGCCATGATCATTTCAGTTGTCTTGCCTTCAAGTTGTACAGGAACAACTCTTGCTGTCTTGAAGAATTCATCTAACAGCGCAGGCACTATGAAGGATTGCTCAAGAGTGAATAATGGAAGAATGTCGGAGGTGCTGAGAAGATGAAGCAGATGACGACCAATCGCATCTAAAGAGAGATCTGCCTGAATGAGTTCCCAACCCAGAATGAAGTAAACGTGTCCCTGCGTAAAACAATAGATAGAATTAGACAGTCTATTGCTTATGGAGCTGTGCGCATATGCAAGGAATGCAGATACCTTGGCACAATTTCCATGAAAAACAAAATTATGCGCAGAAAATAGGAAGAGGGTGCGCATGAAATAAGAATGCATACGCAGAGTGATCGTGCGCACAGAAAATAAATATAGTAAAGAAGTGTGCGCAGAGAAATAGATACACCTATATGCGCAGAAAGCTATGCGCAGGAAACTGTGCGCAGAGCACAAAGATGGGAGGGGTGAAAAAAATAGACTAAATAAAATAATAAAAATATTTAAGAACATGAACACCCAAGAACACAGAAAAACAAAAGTTGACAAAAATCAACAAAAAATACATCGAACTGACGGCGTGAACAGGACGAAGTCAACCATGTAGAAAGTATGGTCAACGACGTAAAAACAAACCCAGAAATTCAGAAAAACGGTTCGCCTGCTAAGGAAGTTACGAAGCACAGAAATTGACGAAAAAACATATGTAACGACCATTGATCATGAAATAAACTACATGAAAGAATAGATCAGGCAAATACGAACACAACACAACGATCGATTTCAAAAAAGGTCAGTAAATAAGGGAGAAATCGAAAAAGGGAGTCTTGAGACTTCCAAGAACAACAATGTTGGAAAAAATAAGAAGTTATAGTGAAACATACCATGTCTTTGACGGTGGGATGCCTTGATTGTCGTTCTACTTCTTCTTCTTGAGAGTTTCCAGAGTGTGAAGAAGAGTCAGAGATGATGATTTCTGGTTGAGTTTTGGTTTTCTTAGGCGCCATTGAAATGGTTTGAGAGAAGAAAGATTTAGGTTGAAGATAAAGAACAGGAGATGAAAAAATAGAGGGTTTAGAGCAGAGGTTAGAAAGAGAGAGAATTTAGAGAGAAAATTTAGAGGGAAGAGAGAGGTAGAGAGAGAAACGGTTTAAGTAGGGAAGGAGATGTTAGGCGCACGATAGCTAATAAAAGTTGAGAAAATGTGCAGTGGCGCAAGATAGCAATACCACGTGTCACAAAAGGGAACGCGCGTGCGCAAGCCTATGCGCGCGTGTGCGTGTGAAGTTCTAAGCCGGTCACTGTCAAGTAGACTTTCTCATAAATGGTGAGTCAGTGAAAGGACGGGCGCACGTTAGCAGGGTGACGTGGCCGAATGGGGAATGCGCGTGCGCAGTCTTTGCGCGCGCGTGTGTCAGCGAAAAGAAGCTGACGACTGTCGCATCACCTTCCTCATTAAAATGGTGAGCAGGCATACGAAAGCAGGCGCTGTCACAATCGCAGTTTGCATTAAATGACAATGGGACATGCGCAAGGGTAAAAAAGTAATTTCCCAAGAAATTTAAAAAAAATAAAAGCGCGGGTCAGCTTTGACTTTTCAGTCAAGGACCTATGTGCAAAATCTAATGAATAGGACACTTACCTGCGATCCACGATGATTTGCGCATGGATAGTTATGCGCAGCGCATTGATAGCGCAGAGATTCTGTAAATCTCAGAACTGTTGTTTCATACGGTCCATGATGATTTGCGCATGGATAGTCATGCGCAGCGCATTGATAGCGCAGAGATTTCATAAATCTCAGAACTGTTGTTTCATGTGCAGACAGTTGTTTGCGCAGGTGTTGCACAGGGCGCATGAAACTTAACCTATTTTGCACACTTATCAAGCAAATACATTAGTATCAATAAATCGTATGGACAAGTTAGCTAAGATTAAGCATACCCATTTTTCCTTTCAAGAGATCACTTGTTAATTCTTGAGGAGATGATATTAGATGTTGATGAGCTAGGTAATAGTGCTTGGCAGGATTGAAAACTGCTAGGGTGGACATATTATAGCAGAGAATTGGATAATTCTCATCATGAATCCCATAGTCCACAGGTTGTTGCTTCATCCATAAGATTTGGCAGCAGCAGTTTTCAACAGCAATATATTCTGCTTTAGTAGTGGAGATAGACACAGCAGCTTATCTCTTGTATGCCCATGCTATAAGTCGATTTCCAAGGAAATGACATGTTCCACTTGTGCTCTTCCTGTCAATTGTGCACGCTGCGTAGTCCGCATCTGAATAACCTACAAGTTTAAAGTTCGAATCTTTGGTGTACCAAAGTCCAAGGTTAACAGAGCCACAAATATATCTAATACATTTTACAGCAGTTGTGTGTGCTTCAGAAGAATTAGAGTGATAGAGCGCACATATCCGATCAACATAATATCTTGGCCAGCTAGTGGAAGATAAAGGAGAGTTAGTCATACCTAGATATAGTCTGATCAACTTTAACTTTTAAGTCTGTTAAGTTAGTAGCTTGTGGCCATTGGAGTGTCGTATGCTTTAGCATTTAAGTCCAAATCTCTTGATTAAGTTCCAAGTGTACTAGACTTGATTTGCGAAGATGCTATCATTCAATTGCTTAATTTGAAGCCCGAGGAAGAAAGTGATTTTTCCCATCATGCTCATCTCAAACTTGCTTTTCATTTGCTTTTCAAAGTGCTTACAAAGAGACTCATTAGTAGAACCAAATATAATATCATCGACAAAAATTTGAATAAGTAAAGAATGATCATTATTCTTGGTAATAAAAAGAGTTATATCGATTTTACCGCGCTTGAAGCCTTTCTCTAGTAGGAATTTTGATAGCGTATTGTACCATGCTTTTGGAGCTTGCTTAAGACCGTACAAAGCTTTCTTGCTTTGATTCTATGATGCTTCCATTCTTGTCCATCTTGTTTCCGAACACCCATTGAAGCGCTAAATATTGGATGAGCTTTTCTTGCTCTTCTTGCATAGCATCGATCCATCTTAAAACATGGAGCACTCTATCAATCTTATTTGATTCGACATGAGAGATAAACGAATGCTACACCGCAAAGTTTGATGCTCTTGATGTGCGAATCCCTATATTGTGATGATAGGAATACGAAGATCAATGGGAATTTTATTTGCTTCAGCATCACGATCATCAAAGGTGATTTGTTTGAAGTGGAGAAACATCATGCGCAGAAGGAGGTGTTTGCGCATCAGGAGTTGCAACTTCAGGCGCAGCATTTATAGTATGCGCATGAGATGGACTAATTCTGAATCTGCTTGATCTATGTCCTGCGCAGGAATAGAATTACTGCGCACCTGTCTAAAAAGCTCAGCAGAGTCATCAGAATCATTGGGAGCCAAATGTGGCTCAAGGAGAGAATGCTTATCAAAATGTAGCATGTACAGATACAAAATGACTAGAGATTTATCTTATTATGATCATGAAAAGCTTATAGAATGATTGGCATACCCAACGAGAATACCTTCATCTGTTTTGGCGTCGAATTTACCTCTATAGCGTTTGCAGCCAAAGAACTTGAAGAAAGGCAAAGTTGGGCGCCTTCTTTTTTTCCATAGATCGTATGGAGTATAGATGTAGGCTTTGTTGATGAGGAATCTTATTCTGAGTAAAACATGTACCGATGACAGCCTTTTTTCAGAAATACATTTAGAAGTACTGCTTCTACTATCATTGTTTGTCCATCCTCAATCAACGAGTGATTCTTTCCACAACGCCATTTTGTGTTGTAGAACTCCAGCAACAGAGAAGTTGTGAAGAATACCATTTGTTGGTTCTCACAATATTGAGCGACATCATTGTTCATAAATTCTGTTCCATTGAAGTGTCGAACTCTATTGATGTCTTCTATGTTTGGAGACTTAGAAGGAGAGCAGCCAGGATATCATTAGATACGACAGTTTGGTCCAAAACTTCGCGGTAGTGAGCGGTCCAAACATATGAGGTGAAGCGGATGTAAGTGTTTTGACATTGGAGCAATCTTGCTGGAGGAAAACTGCTCAGGTTGCTTACTAAGCTGGCATGGTGCTTATACCATTGCTAGCTGCTTTCTCTTAGGTTCATTGCTACAAAACAAGGATTAGTAAATAGAAATTATAGCGGTAAGATCAAATAGATTAGAAATTGGTCTTACGAGTCCTTGTGTGCAAAGTTAGTCCAGAAACTCCATTTTTGATGTAACATTGCGTTGAAGTGATATGGCATTCCAGACCTTAACTCATAATTGTGATATGGAAGCAGGTTGCTTGAGGCTTAATCTTTTATGATTAGTCCAAATCCAATTTTGTGCCCTTTGTTGTCACCAAATATTGCTGAGTGATATCTTCCTTCGTGAGCACCTTTAAGAGTGTTGACATCTCTAGTAGTGTCTAGAATCCACTGTAGATATCAACTGAGCTTGAGAGAGCGCAGTGAAGTAGATCTTTCCTGCTTGTTGAAACATTAACTTGCGCTCTATAGCAGAGTTATCTTTTAAGATCAGCATACTTTTGAGAAATTCCTTGCGCGGCTGCGGAGTTGGTGATGACGCAGCTTCTGTCAAGTTGGCTCTGGCAGATAGGTGCTTGTCATTCTGTCATCTTGGTGAACGTGTCCCGTTTCCACTGGAGTGGAGGGATCTTTCTTTAATTGACCTTGGCGAATGCTCAGGTCCCATTTCAGAAATAACTTTTGAATCAGTCAACATTTGCCATTAAGCAGAGTAGTCCATCCTCAGGGTCAGCATAGTTGTCTTTAGTGTCAAGTCTCCGAGTCCTTAGCTCCTTTTCTGCGCAGTTCTCCTCAGCAACCATTCTGCACTGCTTTGATGCTTTGTGCGCAGGTTTGCTTTTCCTTGTACTCAAGTTTTGAAGGAGGCATTGAAGCGTAATGTCCTGGCTTTCTGCAGTAAACCAAGTCATCTTTCTTTGAGTCTCTATGAGAGAGAATAGGAGGTTTGCTTAAGGATCCACCAAGTTTGGAGAACTTTCTGAATTTGATCTGAGGTTTGAGCAGGCGCAGGAATAAGTGAAAGGTTAGCCATTGCCCTAGATTTTTGAAGCCATATGGAATCGGCACCCAAGCTGTTAAGCTTGAAAAACAAAACAAGTTTTATGAAGGTGTTTGCTCTGATACCACTTGTTGGTCCCTAAAGGGACAACAAGGGTGTGAAAATCGCTAGAGGGGGGGTGAATAGCATTTTAAAATTCTTTTCAAACCCTTTTGCAATTCAATGGCGGATGCGCACAACTCTTATTTCGGCTAAGTATAGCGCGCAGCAAGAGTGTGAAATGCACAGCGGAAATTTAAAGCAGCTCTGCGCAGGGTATACTGCGCAGAGATAAAAACGCACGCGCTAAGTATGAGGCTAAAGAGTGGCACAAAAAGGGATTCTAAGGCAAATGAGCAATAACAATTATAGCATCAAAGAGTGGCAATCTGAAAGATCAAACAAAGCAGTTCATAAAAGGTTAAGCAGGGAATATGCAATAAGTAATGAACACGCTATTTGGAGAGGTTCGATCGATGAAAGATCTACATCCTCTACCAAGATGGTTAGTCTTGGATTTCTAATGGAGATCTTATTATATGAGAGAGTATTACAAATTACAACATTTGAGCTCAATACTAACTCAAGATCTATTATCTATGAAGAACAAATCCTAGACTAAACCGGTGTATCTCAAGAAGTTAGATCAAAATGATCAAAGCTTCAAGAGGTGTGTGTGTGACAGAGATTCTGGGCTCTATGAATATGAAAGATGAAGAGCACCACGAATTCTGGTGATATAGGCTTTGTGATATGAGAAGGAGTTTTGAAGGTTTGAAGATCTTGAAGGTTGTTCTAAAGAATCTGGAAAAACCAAGCAGCAGTCTTCAGATCTTCAAAGTTTCTCAGTGAAGCATGAAACTCGAGCTCTGAAGCATAATGGCCAACAAGAGGAGCTTGATCAAAGATGATGATCAAGGGCCAATGAAAAGGGCTGAATCAAAAAGGCAGCTTCAAAGGCAGCTTGGAAATGAAGATGAGCAGGCTATTTATAGCTGAGAACTTGAATATAGCCGTTGGAGCTCTGAGCAATGACAATGAGCTGGCACAACATGATTGACGCGCAGCTGTCCTTTATAACCGTTGGGGCTCTGATCAAAGACGATGACCTGGCACAATATGATTGGTGCGCAGGTGATTTAGAGCCGTTGAGACTGAGCATGGAGACCAATTCAAACGCTTCATCTGGAAGGTTGACAGCTGTCTCCATTTGAAATATTATGTTTGAGCGCATCTCCACCGTTGGCTATGCTGAGTGTGCAGGATTTGTCGTTTGTGCACACCTCAGCTTTTTAATAAGCGTGCATCTTCTAAGCGTTTTCCAAACTTTCTAGAATGTGAGATCAGGAGATGAGGAACTTGACCAAGGTTGTGTCCGCGCACAAAAGGCATGCGCATTGCCGGCGCGCATGGATTCAGCGCATGAGCAGCATGCGCACCATGCTTGGTCACAAAAGATCTCTTTGGAGTTTAGGAAATAAGATCTTAAAAACTGAGCAGGGTCAAGGGCTGCGCAATATATCTATGCGCAGTGGCGACCTGCGCAGAGATATCCTGCGCAGTGAAACGAATCCTGCTTAGGAAATCTTCGATCTTTAAAGCTTCAAGTCCTATAATCTAAGCCTATACTAATAAAAAGGACTGAGCTAAAAAATGAAGTTATAAACTTCCTTACATGAGTCCTAAAGTCCATAAAAATATTCATAGGTGATGGTATCAATCAATTCTAACAAATGTAGGAGGGTTAAGTGATAAGCATACCCAACA